>APFE030422760.1:67925-172415 GCA_000404065.3 Pinus taeda | reverse complement strand
TTTTCTGCTATCTAGAGAGGATTCAAATGGTTGTTTTCCCTCTTTAGCTCCTTCTCTATCATCCCTGATCATCCACCTCAGATTAAGGCATCAGCACTCACTCCTACCTTGCCCCAAAGATCCCCCTGCAAAAACTGAGCTCAATCCCCGCACCCTGAATTGCACTCCCTCCAAATTGCCACCAAAAAACCAAAAAACTTTAAATCAACCCCCTTATCAATTTACTAGCCTAAAATCCTTATTCCTAATTGGTCAACTCATCATATTGAAAAATCCACCGAATCTGACCCGAGAGAGCCTTCTCATACCTCGTAGGAGCTACGAGGTGAAATGGTTTGATGTAGCCTTGAGAGTTTGTCTATCTCAGCCTAGGTGAATTCCAAGCGCTAACAGAACCAATCAGCTATGAGCTCCAAGAGGATGAGGTTGAAGAGCATCGAGACCAAGAGGAATACAAAGAATTAGGGGAAGAGGAAAGAGTTTAGTCTTCGAATTCCAAGACTCCATCAAGGTATGTGAAAAAATACCATCCTGAGAGTCATATTATTGGTAGCAAAGAAAGATGGGTGAAAACTAGAAGAAACTTTCTAGGAATATATAACCATGCAAACTTTGCAATATTATCCATGGCAAAACCTGAAAATTTTGCACAAGCAAGTTAATATGAACATTAGATAAAATATAAAAGAATGAATAATGGGATCTTGTGCCAAAACCCAAAGGAAAAAAATGTGATAGGAACTAAATGGGTCTTCAAAAATAATTCAAATGAAGTTGGACATGTTAGAACAAGTCAAAACTTGTATATAAGGGCCATGCTTAGATAGGAGTATACTTTGAAGGGACATTTGTTATTGTTGCAAGAACTGAATCAATTAGGATGTTTCTAGATTTTTCATATTATAGAAGATTCAAATTTTACGAAATTGATGTTAAATCAACTCTTTTAAATGGCGATTTAGAGGAAGAAGTCTATGTGGAGCATCTAGAAGGTTGTATATTGTCCAAAAATAAATATTATGTATGCAAACTCAAAAATGCTCTATATGTATTAAAATAGGCATCAAGGGCATGGAATTATGTATTAAAGTGAAGATGAAAATTAGATCAAAGTAATGAATGAAGAATTAGATCAAATAGAAAAGAATGAAACATGGGATCTTGTGCCAAGAACCAAAGGAAAAAAATGTGATAGGAACTAAATGGATCTTCAAAAATAAGTCGAATGAAGATGGACATGTTAGAAACAAGGTCGTACTAGTATATAAGGGGTATGCTTAGATAGAAGGAGTATATTTTGAAGGGAATTTTGTTCTTGTTGCAAGAATTGAAGAAATTATGATGTTTCTAGCTTTTCCTATTATAGAATATTCAAATTTTACCAAATTCATGTTTAGTAAACTCTTTTAAATGGAGATTTAGAGGAAGAAGTCTATGTGGAGAATCTAAAAGGTTTTCTACTATCCAACAATAAATATTATGTATGAAAACTCAAGAAAGCTCTATATGAATTAAAACATACACCAAGGGCATTTTATTATAGGTTTGATAGGTGTTTGCACCAACAAAGTTATAAAAAGGGGACAAGTAATAACAATCTCTACATCAAGGTTAAGGGTAATAACTTTTTTTTTAGTTGTACTGTACGTTGATGACATCATCTTTGGTAGCAACACTCAACCAATGAGTCAAACTTTTACAGTTTCTATGTTGCAATATTTTGAGATTTATATGATAGGAGAGATATCATTTTTTCTTTGTTTATAAGTTTGTTGGTCAGAGAAAATAATTTTTATCTCTCAAAGTACATACCTCAAAGAAATTTTGAAATTTTTTTGGTATGGAGAATGTGCACTAATGATCACTCCTATGGTCACGAGTTGTAAGCTAACCAAGGAGGATGAATTTCCAAAGGTGACTCAGACCATGTATAGTTCAATGATAGGAATCTTTCTTTATATTACAACTTCAAGGCCTTATATTATGCAAGAAGTTGCATTTGTTGGCAAGTTCCACTCAAATCCCAAGGAATCATGTTCATGTACTTAAGAGAATAGTCAAGCATTTTCAAGGGACCACTGATTATGTCCTGTTGGGAATGGGTCCCTTGGGGTTCAATTTTGGGTTAAGAACCCAAGTTTTGGGGCAGAAGGCCCAAAAGTTTTTATAAAGAATGTAAATTCTCTGCATTTTGTTGTCACAAAGCATGAATATATCTAAAGTCAAAGAGGGTTTTCCACTCTTAGTCTAGATAGGTTGTGTCAATTTTGGAGATCCGCCCTTGGTCCGCAGACCATGGGATTGTATAAAAAGGAGAGTCTTAGAGAGTTTAGGGCAGTTCAGTAGTCATGAGTCATTGATATAATAAGTTTGTAAGAGCTAAGAGTGAGAGTATTAGCGGAGGAAGAGGCTCTGCAACTGAGTGCGCAGAGGCCTAGGGTAGAAGTCCACAACAAAGTGTGTGGACCCCTACAGCTGTGTGCGCAGGGTGGTTAGAGTCTGTATTGGAAATATGAATCATCAATAAAGAGAAGTGTTCTAAACTTATTGTGTACTTTCCATCTCTGTAAGCATTATTTTACTTCTTTTATGAATGTTGTGATTATACTATGTTGAATGCTGGGTTTAAGATATAATGTTAAGTTGACGCGTGAAAATATATGTTTCCATCTGTTACTGAACGCAAGTAATAATATATGTTTACATGAGGTTAATCTTAATTGCATGGTAAAGTTGGCTAATACTTAAGATAATTTGGGAATAAGATAGTAACCTAGTTACATAGGCGTCTAAGTGCCTGAATCATTGCTTGGGATTGCGCAAAGGACAGTCAGATACCTTCGTGGAGGTTTTGAAAGATGGAAAAAGAAGTACATCGATAATACCTAAAGATTATCGATTTGCGCAAAGACAGGGGTTAGGGTATAAGATCAACATCATGACTATCTCAGGGTGTGGAAACTTGGTTCTTGCATCCCCCCATACTTCTTCGCGTGAGACTTTAGTCCGCGCTCCGTGGATTGATGCTGAAAGGGCCAGTAGTGTAGGGATTTGCTTGGCTGCTTAACGTTGAACCTGGGTTAGGGCTCATCAAGCCAAAAAATGGTTCTGTTTCCAAGACCGAGATCTGCATGACGAGATGTGTGATGTCGTATCATTGGAATCCAATTAAGAAAGAGATCGAAAACTATTTGGATAGAAAGATCCACAAATTCGTGGCACAAGAGAACAAGAATCCATGATTGATGAAAGAACAGTGGTTGGACAGATATCTGTACACATAAATACATGAAATCTTCTTTTATTCCTTCCTGGTTGAGTTATATGAGTGGATCATGAAGTTGGCAGACAACCAAGGAAGGTGGAGGTTTGACAATCCAATTGTTTGGACACCATAGTTAGTAAGGAGACTGGAAGCCTCCGAAGATAATATCACGCGTGCTGTCGACCATTGGCTTGACTACATCATAGGAGGATTTGTGATAGAGTTCGTGGTTGATACTTCTATCAGTTACAGTGAAGCGGAGCGCCGCTTCTTTAAAGGATAGCGAGGTAGGTATTTGAAGTCACTAAATACTTGGATTAATATGCTCTTGTGTGAAAAGTGGGTCATGTGATTACCTTGATGTTTGGAGCTACACGAAGTGGAAAGTCTTTCAGGGATGGAGGAAGAAAAGGTCCTGAGTATAGCCCACTGATTGAGCCTCTTTTAAGTGATGACGAAGGAGCAATGCAATCTTCTCCACTAAGCGTTGTTCAGCTGATAAGACAAGGGTTCCCATGAATACCTACACTTCCCCCATCCTCGTCCTATCCATCCACATCGCCTCCATCCTCACCTCCACCGCTCACCCCATCACCCACACCATTGCCACCTCGACCATTGTTTAACATGGCGAACTTTGTAAAGCTACCTGTATTCAAGGGCATAGGAAATGAATATTTGGACCAGTTTTGGTTTGTCACAAAGGCTGTATGGGAAGCTCAAGGTATCACGTATGACCACATGAAGAAAGCCACACTAGTTAGTGCTTTGCAGGACTGCACACTAACATGGTACATTAAGTATAGTACTGATAACCCAACATTCGTGTTAGCAGACATCCAAGCTGCACTTAATAGAGAATTCAGTAGACCTAAGTCGCAAGCACAATCAATTGTGGGATTCAAGGAGATCATGACGAAGCCTGGGAAGACGCCCTGTGATTTGGATCAAATATTGAAGTGTACGATCTGTGAAGCCAACATGAACTTAACTGATGGGTAGCACTGCGAATGGTTCGTCGCCTCGCTCCTGCCCCACCTAAGGGTTGTACTATCACAACAGAAGATTGGGACCTAGGCAGAAGCCCTTGGAATTGCAATGAGATTGCATGAGACACCAATGTAGGATGCTAATCTGGGGGTTTAGCAGATTCATGAGTAGTTGTAAAACCTTCGCCTCGAAATGCAAAGTTTGAAGAAGGACAGAACAACTAGGCCAGAGGTGCACGAAGAAGTTTGGTGGTTAAAATGAAAAGTTCAGGGGTGTTGGCTTGTTGGGGCCTGACCTAGGTTCAGAGTTAATTAGCCAAACAAATCCTTGCACTATTGGCCCTTTCGGCAATAGTTCACGGAGCATGGATTGAGGTATCCCCTGAAGTAGTGTGGGAGGGTGCTAGAACCAGGTTTCCGCACCCTTGAGATGTCTGAGAGGTTTGGCTGGTCCCACTGTTTGTCCCTACGTGTAGGTCACTTAGCACACTTCCCTGTTCCTCACGACCTGCTACACTGTCTTCGTGCAGCCCTAACCACAGGCTGTGGAGCTTTCGCGCTGCTAGAGCCGCACTTTCCACTATTACCCAAGGTCTTACTTATCTTCCTATACTAGTTAATTACCTCCGCGTACTTGGATGTCTTACGTTATAATTATTTATACAAAACATTCATATAAGGTCGCGCAACAAATAAACAGTATACTTGAAAATTATACCCAATCACATATTAAAATAGGAAAAAATGCATAGAAATATGGTAAACTTCTCTTTATTGATTCTTTGAAATGGTTACATACTCGACCTGCCCTATGAACTCAGCTGCAGGAGTCCGCGCACTCAGCTGCAGACTACTAGGCCTCTACTCACTCAGCTGCAGAGCCTTCCCCTACTCTACGACTCAAAGACACACTTTACACTTTTACTTAATCACTTAGACTTCTCATGCTCCTATGCCCTTCTCTACACTTAGAGCCTCAATCTATTTATACAATCCCATGGTCCATGGACCATGGGTAGGTCTATTAAGCTAACATTACATTACAAAATGAGGTTGGACAACCCTATGACTCTATCATAATTTCGTTCTTTGTGCCCACAATTCACAGAGGTTTTACAAAAGGATTTGGTCAAAACTTGGGCTTTAAGCCCCAAAACATGCCTTGTGGGGATTCCATGCCCAACAAGCCCCCAACACAAACATCGTGACTCACCCTCGAGTCACTCTATCAACACGAAGATCTTCGCACGCAGTCCTTCCAACTCTGCTCGAACTACTGCAAGGTCGGCAACGCACTAAGCTGCTTCCTATAGGATTTGCTGCATGCGTTGTTCTGAGACCGCGGCGCTGAAAGTGCTTCTCTACATTTGTGCCTGTATCCCTTGCATTTGTGTGAGATTGCATTCAATTTATGTTGTGATGGTGAAGGCCTCCTTTGACGTTGTCATACTGCTATTGGAGTTCTCACACCTCTGTCTCTAAGCATTAGATGTTAGGGTCCTCCTGCAGATTTATGAGGACCTCAAATGACTTTTCCAACATGCTGGTGCAGTCTCGCATTGCACTACCAATCTCATCCAATCCTACTATAATAGCACTAGCGCATTGTTCTCTGACTTCCGGAGGGGTGGACGGCTGCACCTTAACCACAGCTTCGCAATCTGAAGGTTCAACTCCAACTAAACCTTTGTCATTTCCTCTCGCACCTCGCGCACCCCTACTACTAGCCTATGGATGTTTGCCTCTGTTGGTGTGTCTGCTAGGATGGCCAGCTCTGGGACGCTTTGACAAGCTTCATCTAGTACCTTTACCAACTATTGATTCTGCGACACCACTTTGTCACACTACAAGCTCAATTGTTCCATGTTGATTTTCTACTCGCTTAGTACCTACAAGCGCGGCTCTCCCTAGCACGCAGTTCTATAGTAATCCCATCTTGTAGAATGTATAATGTCTCCGGCAGGATTGCAGCCATGTTGATTTTGATACCCTTTAGTGCACTGATCATAGGCCTGTCGGACTCATTTGTTGTCACTAGTGCCCTTTCCAGTAGTACATGGTATTTGTTACCCGAGCGCGCAATATCTGCTCTACTGTCATTGTCCCAACTGTGAGGCTGGTTGAAAGGGTACCAGCCTGAGGAGTGCACACCTGCAACTCCTACAGGTGTGCTCTGAGGGCCCCCAACACAATCTAGTTCTCCTGCATAAAATTTTGGAGGGCCTTGGAGGTGACATCATGCACTGTTTTGCCGATGTTGTGCAGATCACCCTCGATAAGGGTGATTGGGTCAATCAACAACTTCGATGCCTTGACCTTTTTGCACGGCCCTGTCTGCTCGGTTGGGTGCTGGAAATTCAATTGTGTGGATGTGGTTTGTTGGTTCGTGCCTCCCTCCTCTTCCTCTGCTTCCTGCCCATGTGAAGGAAACTTTTGCCCCTCATGCGCCTTCGTGACTACCTCCTGCGCTGCTATGCTGCTACTGCCTTTTTCTATTTAGCTATTTTTTGTGCATTGTCCCACGCCTCCTGCATTTCTACTGCCACTACCTCCTTCCTTCTGTTTTCTGCCAACTGCGCCATGCACATTTTGGCCTCTTCTTTCTTCCTTTCTGGCGCAGTATTTTCCATTGTTGCGATGTATAGAGCATGCCACTCCAGTGGCCATGCCTAGAGTACATTAAATATTACATCGTCCATGGCTACAAAGGGTAGCTCTCTCCATTGTTTGGTCAGGTCCTTGCACGCTCTGATGTATATGTTGTGAAGTTCTGCTTTAAACTCTGCAAAACTTTACAGGCTGTTGTAGATA
Source organism: Pinus taeda (assembly GCA_000404065.3). Classification (NCBI taxonomy): domain Eukaryota; kingdom Viridiplantae; phylum Streptophyta; class Pinopsida; order Pinales; family Pinaceae; genus Pinus; species Pinus taeda. The sequence goes on along the minus strand of APFE030422760.1, from coordinate 165,350 downwards.
GTGGGTGATAACTATGGCTTGTGGTTGATTCCCATTCTGAGGTTCATCTCCATGAACACCTAGAATATCTTACTATCACAGATTCTATTTGCATCCTTTGTGGCCCAAAGTGAAGCGTACTTTGCGGTCTTCGGAAAATGCCTATCAATTGTGGGGAATTGACTATCCTCCAGCAATTCCCCTGCCACGAGCACTATGGACAATAGAAGCCATGCATAGTGGAACGTCTTGCCTTGTTCTTGAGCTTCGTGATAATTCTCCAAGAATTCCTTACAGAGGAACTCGAACCAATTAAACTAGACCCCTTCTGTGCACTGTTCAGCAAGTGCTACCACCAGCATGGGTACCTCGTCCATGCGACACTTGCGCATAACCTTATCGGCCAATATTTGGGTCGCCAATCTCACTACTTTATCGTTGATGATGGATATGGCATAGCCCCTTTTCTTCTTCACTAACTTGTATTTCTTCTTCATGGGATCCACAATGGCCAAGTCACTACTCTTCCCTTTTGAGATGTCTGTAGGGTCCTCTCCTTTGCATGGAAGCCTGGTAATGCAATGAATCAAGTCTGTCGTGATGGGCATGGGCTCCTCTAGCCACAAACACCCATCATGCACTAGGCAGAGAAACTGCCTAATGACGAAAATTGTTATTGGGGTGTAGTGGAAATGCGACACCCAGAGCAGGTTAAGTAGCCCGGCCTTTTCCACTCCATGCAACCACTTTCATAGCTCTAATTCTGTAAACCCCACTGAGGTGTTCTACTTGGGCTTCATGAGGTGCAAGGTCTCAAGGTGAGGGAACTTCTTGTGGTCAGCGAGGTCCCAATCTTCAAAGTTTAGGCTCGACACCCATCCCAAGTGCGTGCCCTAAAAAATAATGTTGTCTACACAGAGCAGGGTTTGGAGTGAGCTCTTGGTCTCATCAAGGTCCTTAGGCACTTTAGCCTTCCCTTTCCGTGGGGGGATATAGGTGGGTAGCTTTGTCGGGGGGTGTGCAGGCTCAGTTTCCTCCTCCATGCCTTCATCCTCATCCTCTTCGATGATAAGGTCCTCCAGGTCTTCTTCTTCCTCATCGATCTCTATGGTAATGGATTTCCCATTCTCCTCCATCGACAACTTGGTGCACAGTGGGTTCCGTGGGAACACATGTACGAGAACCATCACTTGTTTGTCCTTCTTTGGTCCTGGTGTGCACGGCGATTTTAGGATTTATGCCACAATCCCGGTGCCCTCTAGAGCATCATTCCCCATAGTCAAGTCCTGCACGGCCTCTTCGGCGGTCATTTTTGTTATTTCCATAACTTCCTCAGCTGCTGCCATCGTGTTTGTTTAGAAATCTATCACTCATGAACTCAGGGGCTCAATCAACACTTGGCACAAAACAAACAAGTCTCTACACAATAGCTCAATTCGCAAATGACCTGGTGTTGTTTGTTGGGCATCCCTTTGTAATGTATAGCACTTTTTGATTTGAATTTGACTGTTTCCCCCCAAATCCAGTTCATTAATGCTCCCTTGGTGGCATTTTTCCCAAATCTTGCCCATAAATCACGTCTTAAATGCTTTCTATCCACTCCATTTGGTCTCAAGTCGATCATCCCATCGTGAATAGTGACTTCAATGGTCACTTTCTCGCCAACTTGTGTGGTAGCGCAACTCCCCTTGTGCAGTCGCAGACCTTGTGACTCCTTGCTTCTATGCGCAACTCTACCATCGCACAGCTTCAGGGCAGAGTAGTTTATAGTCCCGTGCCTCCTTTCAACTACCTAGAGTGCTAAGACTGTACTTCCCTCGGCTAGTCAGGTGGCCACGCCACCTGTATAGGGTGTCATCTAGTCATCCATCACTCATCCTAAAAAATACCTATCTTTTATTGTTACTAGCGGCGTCGCGCACTGTATCATCTACAATGTGCCACCCTGGTTGATTCGCTTAGTAATGTGCGGTCCAAGCCAAGGCATTAAACTGATCAATTCATGGAGATAGTCCTCAAACTTGTTAGTGTGATCGTGCATACCCTGTCTTATCACCCTAGTCTCCTTATCGAGAAAATATTCCTTTATCTCGTCCTCCAACTTCTTGACTTCTGCTTCTACCAGAGCGCTTTTCTTCCTTAATCACACCCTTTCTTTCTCAAGTTCTTGGAGCCTAAAATTTCCCTCTTGGATTTCATCTTCCAAGGTTCCACGAACCGTCGTATCTACCGGTACTGCTATGTGCAGACTAGGCTTTTCATGCTCTATGGGGCTTATAGCATTTGCTTCATACTCCAGCCTTGGTGGTGCCTGTGCGGACAAGTTCCTGCACATGGTCCTATAAGCCCATAGAACCACTGGTATGCATAGGTCCCAATCAGTCTACTTCACATTGTGGACCTTGTTGAACGCTTCACACACTTTGTTAAAGGCTTCTGCATGGATAACCTTCTATGCACTTGGTATTTCCATACTTCATGGTTCCAACCGGAGGGGTCGTTTGCATCATTGCCTTGCTCGCACCTGGTTACTGATTATGTCTCCTACCATAAGGACTGTGTTCTTTCGTACAAGTTTCATACCATACGCCTGTATCCACTTGGATAGGTGGGTGCGCAGGACATTTTGTCTGACAATTTTGCCTATTGATTACATTGGAGGCTTCCCAAACTATGTACACATCATCCTTTGGCATTCGCGTCAGTCCTCAAAACCTCTTTGGTGCGTACCCCACCATATTGTGGATGTAGCTCATAGTACCCATTTCAAAGCATCGAAGTGTTGTAGTTTCGACACTACTCTTTCAAATCTATTCAGGAAGTCATCCACCTAACTTAAACCATCATACGTAGGCAAATCTCTTACCTCTATTGCTATGCAGTGCAACGATCTTGTCATCATGTTACAGTTGAGCATGGTTACCTTGCGTAACTGGTTCTGCCATTATTCTATCTCCTCGTCAGAATTTGATGTACAGGAGCTTTCGTGCTCCCATGAGATTCGACCATCCGCGGTTGGATTTACCTAGTCTTTCTCCCACGTGGTTATCTTGTATATGCAGTCCAGATCATCGTCATTTTCATAGTCATGCACTGCCTCTATGTAGTGTGATCCTTCTGCAGGGTCTAAAGGTACCACTACGTGCATAGACGTTTTCTCAAAAATCATCTTGTGCTTCTTCAGATTTATCACTCCATTCATGTTAGTGGCCCAATCTATTCCCAATAGAACGGGGTAGGGATTGTTGTCATCAACAATCTCTATCACTTCGAAATCTACTAGCGTGCTTGCTCCTTCGATATCTATAGTGATTCCCTGCAATCTCCCCATAGGTAGGATCTTTTGTTGGTTCGCCATTTGTAGTTAGAGACCATTGCAGTGCAGGCCTGCCCATGCGCTCCCATGTCTGCTTTGGCAGGATGTTAGCGTCTGATCCTAGATCCATAATCACTTGGTCCATCTCATATTCCCCAATCTGTGCAGTTAATCTCATCTCCCTCCCTGTTATTGTCATGTGCTTCTTGAGCTTCTGGACTACCCACAGTTCTCCTGGCACAGTCCTAGCACATCTAGTTATGAGTACTTGTGGCCCCTTTATAGCATTGCTGCCATGCAGCAACTTCATGCATGTCTCCAAGAACATAGTGAGCATCGATGGGTCCATTTTTGACTCCATTCTGTATTTACTTCTTGAAGTGGAGGCATTACCAAATCTCCTCTTAGCTTCATGAAGGTCTCCTTAGCGCGCTCCAAACCAAATTTTGGTTCCTTCGTTGGAGCCTTGTGAACCCAAGTACTTTCTTCAGGCTACTTGCCTTTGTCATCCCCTATCATAATTCCACTCCGGAGCACAATATTTACATTATGGTCATCCTCACATGGCTTAGACCTCATCATTTGTAGGTTCTAAGTCGGGGAGGTTGGAGTGCTCCTTTATCGCGCAACCTTGCTATCAGTGTGGGACAATCCTCTGTCTCATGATCAAACAAGGTACAATGAAGCATGATGGTCACATTGGATTCATACAATTGTGGGCATAATGCCCCGACCCTCCGCAATTGTAACATATCAGCTGTCCGCAACCTCTTCTTGGTGCCCCTCCACCTCGGCCTCGTTCGTGCCCCTGATTTCCGGTGCGCGCCATTCCTGCATTTTGATCGAGGGGTCGTGTTTCGGCATGCACTCTTTAGGTAGGAATTCGATCCATCATCAGCTCATAACTTCTACAAGTGCACTGATCATGTCCTACTGACCTATAGAAATTACAGAACAACTGTTGTGAATTTTGTGTATACTTCTGTAATAGATGGTAGTTATCTGTAGCATGCTTTCCTCCTATCTGACAAATCGTGCACCATAGTGTAGGCACCGTGCTCATTCCTTCTTGTGCCTCCGGTCTTAATGGCATTGGGCCTCCTCTCACAAGTTAATTCATGAACACTAGGAAGTAATCCTTGTCATGCCCCTGGCCCTTGCATTTTATGCACCATAGCTCATCACACATCTTTGGGTAGGTTGTCTTGTTTTGTTTCAAACTCTGCATCTCAAGGCACAATTTTTTCAACTGCATGTGAATTTGCTGAACTCCTAGGTTGGGATCTTGTATCGGGGTCTGGTGTAATCTCATCGCGACCTCCAAGGCCTCAGCTTCAGTGCTTAGAGTTTGTTGTGACAGCATGTTCTATAGATGTGGCATTAATGATGCTACAAACCATTTGCAGTGTTTCCCATCTGTTAACATGTTCACTTCGCGAATTGTGCACTTCAGTCTTTGATCCAACTCCCATGGGGTCTCATCCAGTAGCATTGTGATTTCCTTGAACCTAATGATCGACTGTGCCTCTGACTTTGTCCTGCTAAATTATTTGTTTAGCATAGCTTGGATATCCGTGATTGTTGTATTCAGATCATTGGAATTCTTAACGTACCAAGTCAGCGTGTGATCGTGCAGAGTGCTGACCAACATTGCCTTATTTATATTGTCACCGTGACTCCCTGTGCTTCCCATACAGATTTTATCATGAACCAAAGCTAGTCTGGATCTTCATTCTGTACTCCCTCAAATAGTGGTAGCTTTATCGTGCTTGCCATACTGCTTCGCGGTGGTGGAGGAGGTGGTATGCGTGAAGATGAGGGTGAAGATGGTGAAACTGGTGGTGGTGTGGGTGGGGGTGGTATGCATGGAATTCTCTAACTTATCGAATTGATCGCACTTCTTGGTGAGACCTTTGCGAGCTCTTCTTCACCCCCTCATGAAGGTGAAATCAAGGGGCTAGTTTCTAGTTCTATGCTACCTTCATTTCTGTAGATTCTCCCACTTCGTGTAGCCCCAAACATCAATTTATTCGCATAACCCATTTTTCACACAGTAGCATTTTAATCCAAGTGTTCAAATATTTGACGTACTTGCCTTGCGGTCCTTTGAGGAAGTGTCATTTTTCCTCGCTATAACTGACTCAAGTATCTACCGCAAATTCAGTTATGAATCCTCCTATGATTCGATCAAGCCAATGATCGATAGCGTGCACAATATTATCTTCTGATACTTCCAGTCTACGCACTAATTCTGGAGTCCACACAATAGGTTTGTGAAGTTTACATCTTCCTTGGCTATCTACTAGATTTGTTATCCACTTGTATAACTCAGTGGGGAAGGATGTGAAGAAAATTTTGTGGATCTCTGTATATAAGTAGCAATCTAACCACTCTTCCTTTGATAGCCACGGATTCCTATTTTACCGTGAATTCATGAATCTTTCTATCCAACCAATCTTCAATTCGTTTCTTTGTCGGATTCCAGTGATATGGCATCAGACATCTCTATGCAGATCCCAATCTTGACAACAAAACCATTTATTGTCTTGTTGGGACCTGACCCAGGTTCGGAGTTAATTAGCCAAAAAAATCCCTATACTACTGGCCCTTTTGGCAACAGTCATGGAGCGTGGACTGAGGTCTCACCCGAAGTAGTATGGGAGGGTACTAGAACTAGGTTTCCGCACCCTTGAGATGTCTGAGAGGTTCGATTGGTCACACTGTTTGTCCCTGTGCACAGGTCACTTCGCACACTTCCCTGTTCCTCATGCCTTGATACACTGATTTTTTGCAGCCCTAACCAAGGGCTGTGGAGCTTCCACGCTACTAGAGCCGCACTTTGCACTATTACTCGAGGCCTTACTTATCTTCCTATACCAGTTAATTACCTCTGCAACTTGGATGTCTTACGTTATAATTATTTATACAAAACATTCATATAAGTTTGTGCAGTAAATGAACAATATACTTGCAAAATATAACCAATAATGTAATTAAACAAGAAAAGATGCACATAAATATGGTAAACTTATCTTTATTGATTCTTCCAATGGTTACAGACTCGACCTACCATGCGCACTCAATTGCAAGGGTCTACACACTTAGCTGTGGACTACTAGGCCTCTGCGTACTCAACTGCAGAGCCTTCCCCTACTCTACGACCTAAAGACACAGTTTACACTTTTACTCAATCACATAGAATTCTCATGCTCCTATGCCCTTCTCTACACTTAGAGCCTTGCTCTATTTATGCAATCCCATGGTCCACGAACCATGGGTAGGTCTATTAAGACGACATTACATTACAAAACGAGAGTGGACGACCCTGTGACTCTATCATAATTTCATGCTCTATACCCACAATTTGCAAAGCTTTTACAGAAGGATTTGGTCAAAACATGGGCTTTAAGCCCCGAAACATGCCTTGGGGGGATACCATGCTCAACAAGGGGCATGACAAGGATCACTATCCAGTCTTTGTGAACTATGTTGCAGTAGGGGGACCAATGCCTCTATGGCCGGAAGCTGCAACAGGGCCAAGTATAGGTCTCGCGCTATGGTGCACTATATGGCAGGTGGCTAGGAAACATGTGACCTACAATTGCCATTTGCTACAGAAATTTGTATAGACAGTACAATATCTTTTCTGCAATTTTTGTCAATCAGTAGGTCATGACGAGTGCAATTGTTGTAGTTATGAATTAATTATGATTAGGACACCTGCATATAGGGTATAGACAAAAACGTGGCCTCCAGACCAAGGCGTTGGGGGAACGTGAGGTGAGTACCAGGGGCGCGGTCAAGGTTGAGGTGGAGGGGGGCTTGGTAGAGGCCAAGGGCGGCTTATTTGTTACAATTATGGAGGACTAGAACACTACGTGAGGGACTATTCGAATCCGACGTGACTGTCATGCCGCTAATGTACTCAGCTTGACCATGCGATTGAGGACTGCCCTATATTGTTGGCTAAGATTCGCAAAAAGGGGGCACAGCCTCTGCAGCTGATGCGGAACCTCCAGATGATGAGGGCCGAGTCTCATGAGGAAGGCCCTAAAGTAAACATTATGCTGTGAAGTGGAACCATGACTTGGGAGGATAAAGGAAAGCGACCTACAGAAGGTGAATGGGTTCAAAAAGAACCAGAAGAGGAGATTGGGTTTGATTTGGAGCACGCAAAAGAAACATTTATGGAAGCAAAGAAAAGCTTCGTTGGGGCCTCTACCCTAGGAAGTCAGGAGAAACCAATTAAACAAATCGACCCATCCATGATTACCACATTCTTGGAGACCTGCATGAAACTGCTTCGTGATAGTAAGGCTGTGAAGGGCCTACAAAAACTGATCAATTGGTGTATTGGAAAGGATGGCGCTACTAGCGAACCATGCGTAGTCAGAAATATTGGCAAGCATAAGGCAAGGACTAGGCATGAGATGAGACTCACTGTGCAGATAGGGGAATATGAAATGGACTAAGTTATCTTGGATCTGGGGTCCAACACGAATGTTTTACCAAAGCAAACATGTGAAAGAATGGGGAGACTTGTGCTCCAATGGTCTCTGATCTAGTTAAGGATGGCGAATTAACAAAATATTATCCTGATGGGGAGGTTGCAAAGAGTGATAGTTGACATCGAAGGTGCGAGCACACTAGAATATTTTGAGGTAATAGAGATTGTGGATGATAGAAATCCATACCCTATGCTCCTTAGAATCGCTTGGGCCACTGACATGAATGGGGTAATCAACTTGAAGAAGAAAAAGATGATATTTGAAAATTAGTCGCTCTCCATAGTAGTGCCCTGGGATCTTACAGAAGGACAAGGCTATACAGAACCAGTTTGTGATTATGAAAGTGATGACGATTTGGACTAGATTTACAAGATAATGGCATGAGACCAGGATTGGGTAAATCGATAGCAGATGGGCATATCACATGGGACCAAGAGAGATCCTGTACATCAGATTCAGATTGAGAATTGGAGCATTGGTAGAACCAATTGCATGAATTATCTATGTTGTGTTGTAATATGGTGACCAAGTAACTATGTTGCGTGTCATCAAAAGTAAGGGATATGCCTCACTATGATGGGCTAACTAATGTTGATCACTTTTTGGATGCATTTTAGAGAGAAGTGTCAGATAAACATCACTTCCAGGCCTTTGAATGGGTACTGCGCGCTACGCCTGCAAGATGGTGGGGTACACACAAGGATAATTTCGGTGATTGGTGCGACTATAGGAGGATGATGAGAATGTGTTTTGGACAGCCGAAATTGCGGATGACAAACAAGTATGATGGAAGGGATGATATGCGTGATCACCTAGCCAAATGGACTAAGGCTTATGGAGCGAAGCCCCATCCTAAATGGGTGCATCTATTTTTTCATACCCTAGGTTTCATACCAATGAATTGATACTTGGAAACAGAGCTTCGTCATGGCACTGAAGAATGGGATATATTGCGCAAAGGGTTTATAATGACATTCAACTTTGAGGATGGGTTTGACTATATTGATGCAGCGCTACAGGAGGTTAAAGCAACGATCTTTAGGATACTGCAAAATCCTTTGGAGCTGATTCAACCTGATTGGACTACCCAACTGAACCACGCATTGGAATGCTATAACGTGACCACTGAAGAAGAAGACGAGGATCCCAGAAAGATTAATATTCCAGGAAACCGAGGGTCACTATGAGGTTGAAGGTCTATAGATAGAGGATCCAGACATAACCGCGCCATTGAAAACTAGGTAGGTCAACATTGGCATAGAGGCGGAGTCAAAATTTGCGAAGATTAGGGACTATTGGGACGATGCGACAGTAGACAAGGTCATTGAGCTCCTCTGCGAATATCAGGATTTGTTCCCCACGAAGTTTTATGATCTGAAGGTAATCATAGGAGATCTAGGTGCCATGGAGATAACCTTGAAACCAGACACGAAACATGTAAAACAAAGACCTTACTCCCTTAATCCGAAGTATAAAGAAAGGGTCCGCGCTGAGTTAGATAATATGCTTGCAGTAGGAATTATTGAACTAGTGGAAGAATCTGATTGGATATGCCTAATAGAAGTTCAGGAAAAGATATAGAAAGAAGAAATAAGGATATGCGTGGATCTCCGGAAATTGAATGACACTTGTGTGCATGATCCTTTCTTGACCCTGTTCACTGACGAGGTCCTCGATAATGTAGGCAACCGAGAAGCATACTCTTTCATTGATGGGTTCTCTGGGTACCGTCAAATCAAAATTGCGCCTGAGGATAGAAGCAAGACAAACTTCATGACTGAATGGGGATATTTTCAGTACACCAAATTCATGACTGAATGGGGATATTTTTAGTACACCAAATTCATGACTGAATGGGGATATTTTCAGTACACCATAAGGCCTTTTGGGCTGAAAAATGTGCCAACAATCTTACTGTGCATAGTCATTGCGACATTCAAAGGCTTCATTCATAAGTTTTTGGAGGTATACTTTGATGATTGGATAGTGTTTGGATTGGTCAAGCGCCATGTGGCAAGTCTGTTCATGATGCTAGATACATGTCAGAGATACCATATCATGCTCAATCTGAAGAAGTGTATGTTTTGTGTCCCTTTTGGGATCTTGCTAGGACATGTGGTATGCAGACAAGGATTGATGGTAGACCCCACAAAGATCGCAGTGATAATCAACTTGGAGGTGCCGAGGAATGTGAAACAGCTGCGCGCAACTCTAGGGCATACTAGATACTATAGGAAGTTCATCAAGAGATATGCCCAGATCACCGATCCTATGGAGAAATTGTTGAAAAAGGATGTTACGTTCTGTTGGAATGATGAATGTCAGAAGAGCTTGGACATGTTGAAAGAGAAAATGGTCATCACACTAATCCTAGTCTTCCTAGACTGGAAGAAGGAATTTCATGTGCACGTGGATGTTGGTCACTTTAATTGCTTATTAATTTAAACAGTGGAGTGCCACATAAATTGTCAACCCAGGAAAGTCTGATTATTTCAAAGGTGACTACGTACTGTATGTACTTAATTTTAATAGCATTAAAAAGATGTAGTATAAACAATTCACACTTTGTTAAACCTCTACTTTGTGTTACAATAGTTATAGTCTGTTGCAGGAATTGAATAAGAACAGATAATTGATTAAAGAAAGTAAATCTGCAAAAAGAAAACAATGGCTGTCCTGTAACAAAGGATCAGGACCCTATCCCTCAGAGTAGGAACATTCAGCACCTGCCTCTGTTATCCAGTTCACCAATACACTCTGTAAATCCTAATCACCGGTGAGGCACTCATGTACAGCATCAATCGAAAAGAAAAACAGAGTTTTAGCAAAAGTAAATTATCATCAGAAGCGATGCTCGTAAATGAGGTATAAACAAAATTCACACACAACACACAACAGAAAGAAGATGGGTGAATCTTGTGATGAAGGTGGGTCCTGTCCTTCTCACAAAATTCGCCAGGACACAAAAACTAAGTTAAAATACTCAGAATAGAATTTTATTCATCCATCAATATACCATATTACATGAAAGATTCAGTCTTGTCCTTTCGCTATAATCCCTGTGTTACAGCTTGTTCATCCTATGTCCCCCCCCTCTCATGTAGATGTCTCCTCTTTATAGAGGAGACATCTATTACAAAAGATTTTCAATATAAATTCTAGTTCATCCCTTTGTACAAAAATAGGGAAATCAGTTCCCGTTAACAGAATGTTGTTACAGTAATGTGGATCATGAATGTTACGACCAATGTAACAGTTTATTCAAATCGATCAGATTCCTTTGTTTTCGCAATTCTGGTGCGCAAATCTCAACTATCTCCTTGAGATTCATATGCTGTTCTTACTATTTCAGCTTCGAGGTTCGTGTTGTTTCTGTTGTTTTAGAAATTGAAAAATATAGTCCTGCTAGATTTAGGTAGTTCCAACAATTGTTCAGCAACTTAGTCAACTTCAAGGATCAATTATAAAGATAGCATGATTATGTGTTGAATAATTAAACATATAGCAATGAGAAGAGTTACTGTATACCTTTAGAATGATTGGGTCAACATACTAACAAAGGCTTTCAACTATGAGTTGAAAAGGGTAATATTATGACAAAATATAAGGTCAAAAATAGACAATATGGGGTCCTAACATCCCCCCCAACTGAAAAGGTTGCATGTCCGCATGCAACATCTAGTTTGAATCTGAGTCGGAATACTGGGATGAATAGTGCAAATTGCTTATGCAGTAAGTATTGAAGGTGCTATCAACCATGTCTCTAAACCCATAGACAATCTAAAGTTTCTGCCATGCTGCCAGCTCCTCCGTTTTGGTTAATTTACATTGGGATTTATATTGCTGTCCAGGTAGCCATAGGAGAGGGAAATGAAAGTGGTAACCAATCCATCGTTCAACACACTGTCTAATGCATTTAACATAATTAGGTATGCGTGAGATTGCCACCTAAAGATTGAGAGGATTATAAGGATGATATTCCCGTCTCTCTTTAGGACAACGTTCCCAGAATAGATTATTTGCTTTTATAGCCAGAGCTCCTTTAGTTTTCACATAATACTCGCAGTCTTCCAAGGCTGCTGCCTGTAGTTTCCTGATATGGTCTGTCATCCCTGGCTCTCGTAGAATTCGTTGATGTTTTGCAATGAAGACACCTGCATGTTGTGGCTCAGCACGGATCCAGAGAAGACAATTCTCCTCATTATGTGCTGCTGACATAAAAGCATTCTGCCAAGTAAGCTGATTGGCCAAGAAGGAAAGAAAGGCTCTTATTTGGATATCACCAACCAGAGGAAGTAAACTAAGCTTTCTATCTTCAGGCATAGCCTCATGTGAAGATAGAGTTCACACAACAAGTTTTGGTCACTATTTGGTGCTTCGACGAAGGTCTCAATAAATTGTTGTGGTGTAGATACCTGGTGGGGTCTTCCTTCCTTGATTGCTTTTATTTGGAGGAACGCTAAGCGTTCTCTCAAAAATACAGAATAATTAAAAGAGGGTTTCCTTGTAGCAAGTAACCATTGGACCAATTCAAAGATGAGGGATAGTCTGGTTTTTAATTTCTTATTCTCCTTATATTGTGCACGAGACTGTTCAAGCACTTCCCAATTTCTGTATGCATGGTTGAGCCATAATGACTTCTGTTGCTGAAATGCCTTTCCTTGTGAGAGCTCATACTCTGTCTTCCATGTGTTACTTAGTTTTTGAAAAATGGGAGTCTGTGTGTAAGAACTGCTGACACGGGGACGTTCAGTTTGTGTATAAGCATTGCTGACACAGGGATGTTCAGTCTGTGTATCCTTAGTTGTAAAAGACTTTGCTACTGGTTTCTGTTCTGTAACAACTTGGGTAGGCCGGGGTGGTTTTGTTCCTTTTTTCTAAAATTCTTGAAGAGCCTGCTGGTTCTTGTGTAACAGCAGGGTATTCCTTTTTTACTATAATAGGAGGAAGTATTGGACTGGCTCCAGACAATGGAACTTCAACTATCTTATAACCTGCTCGAGTATAGAGATCACCACATTCGCTGCACATGTATTCACTGTATTGATCCTTTTCTGCACTCTTTTCAGCTGCAGATGCTACCTGAGCTAACATGTACAGATTAAGTTCCTTTTCATAGGCTTCCTTGGCCATTGTTAATTCTTGCTGATAAGCCTTAATTTCAGATTTCAAAAACTCGTTTTTTTCCTGCAAGGAGGCTAAAGTAATCGGGGCTTCTGTAGTTGCAGGTTCTAGTGGAGGAGAGAATTGTTGTTCGGCATTAACTTCATCATTTGCGTCCACAACAGGTGGTTCTTGTGCATCACCTGTTGGATCAGTGGCTGGTTCTTGTGTATCAGCCATATCTAGGTCGTTTTCCTTTTGTTCTCCAACAGGTGGTTCTTGTGTATCACCTGTTGGGTCAATGGCTGGTTCTTGTGGAGCAGCTACTTCTTTTGAGAAAAATGATGTCACAAAATCGTGAACGCTCTAAATTTCGACACGCGATGGTGAGGAAAGTGAAGGTTCAGTGTTGGGTGGAATACGAGATTTTAAAGTGATGGGTGGGGAATTTGGGATAATGTCCTCAGTTACTGTAGATGACCTTGTTCGTCGCCATGGTAAGGAAGCAGGAAAAATAGTAGCTTTTCTCTTTCGGGCACTTTTCCTCAGGATAGGGAGATTATCAGAAACTGAGGCCTTGGGTTTTCTTTTTAGTGGGGTTGCCGCTTTCTGTTGCTTCTTCCTCTTAAGCGTAATGATGGGGGTATTGTCGTCCGAATCATCAATAGGGATATGGACCATGGGAGTGGATGGTTCATCTTCGTTAAGGGTTGGGGTCTGCTGCAAATTTTCAGTGCTTAATTGGGGAATTTCCGCTGCCGGTTGCTGATTTTCAGCAGCTTGGTGGAAGTTTTCCTTGGATTGCTGGGAATTTTCTTGGGCTTGCTGAGGAATTTCCTCAGCTTGCTGAGGAGGGTTATTGAGGGGAGGTGGATTGTGTAGGGCAAAACCTCTATTTATTAAGCGTTGGACCAAACGATGGTGTGTAAGGGAAAGGAGTTGGTGCCTTGCTTTCACAGTATAATGTGCCATATTTTTTAGACATCCAAGCAGATAATAGGGCATATTTATTAAACGACCATGCCTCAAATGATTTAAAATCACAAAGTCGTGTTGGTAGACTACCTGATAACGACCCTCGCAGGTAAAATAGTGCTTAACAAATTCTGCAACCTTTGGCCATGGTGGTGGTAGTGATCGAAGTGCAACGCCCCTGCCTTTGGGTTCAACATGCTCCCCTCGTAACAGAAAATCTTGCTGTGCATTGAGAATGAGGTGTTTCCTGCTGAACCAACGAGTACCATTGGTTGGTAGTCCCAAAACTTGTGTTATATCCTCTTCTATTGCTGGAATTCTCACCCCTTGGACAGTGGAGTATCCTTCCCTCAGATTGCATGCAAATTCCAGAACCTGCTGTGAATCGAAATCCGGAAGTCTTCTGAAGTAATCCACCCATCCAGCCTGTAAAAAGATTTGATATGCCTCTCGGTAGAGTTCCAGTAATGTCGTTGTGCCAAGTTCATGTCTAACAGCATTTCCTCCCATAGTTACTGGTTCAGACAAGATACAAAGTGCAAAGCCTAGTTGCTGAGGTCGAAACAGAGTAGAACGTTACAGCTAAAGTTATGATAAGGTACAGACGGGGTGACTAGATACTACTGCGAGAAATAGAAATGGCGGTGATTGGTGTGTCATGTAATGATTACGATATTTCGGTAACCCCCCCAACTGCGGCTTAAATGATATGGTTTGTGGTACGACGATTTCGACAGTCATATCAATATCTTCTCATTAACTACGATTTAATATTCACACCTAAACACGCATAACTTTATATTTACCTTTGGTTGTTGCGCCAAAAAGTATTATCTCGTCATTAATAGGTCGATGATATATAAAAAGGGTCTATAAAGTATGAGGGTTTTTACACACAAGGATTTCATTATTCACAGCAAATAATAGTGAAGGACCATAATTACCAGGATGAATGGCTGATTCCCTTAATGAAGAGTAATAGTTCATTCTCGGGAACAGAAATGGGGGAATTAGTGATTTCTAGGAAAAATGGACAAGATTGGCATTTTGAGCACTGGGAATTGGTGTTTCAGCAATGGTGTTTCAGCAACAGGAAATGATGTTTCAGCAACGGGAAATGGTGTTTCAGCAACGGGAAATGGTGGAAAAATGTAAGAGGAATGAATTGTGTTTTGAAGTGAGATGGCAATGCTTCTCCAAGCCGCATCTTAGTTCTCCCTAGATTGGAACTTTTCTTCTCGGCCTCCTTCCGAAGCTAAAATCTGCAAAATAATTAATTGTAACATGGCAACCCTTGACAGGGATTATTAGTTAAGGAATCTAATCTAAAAATAAATATATAAATAGAAAATCAAGTGCATTGAGGGATAGCAGGTTCCCCCAAAAAGGCATAGTGTATGTCTGTCATGCAAGTAGCTTTGAAATCTTCTTTAGAAATAGGTTGTTGATACAAACAGAGTCGATACCCATTCACTAATAATGGTGTTCTAGAATCATCAATCGTTAAGAGTCTGACTGTTCCATTTGGAAAAACAATATCTACTTCATAGGGTCCTAGCCACCTTGTTCTTAATTTACCTTGAAAATTTTCAAAACAGGAGTCATACAGTAGAGCCCAATTACCTTTTTGGAACTGCTTATGCTTAATGGTTTTATCATGCCACCTGGTTCTTTGTTGTTGTATCATGGTTGTTTGATGGATGGCGTCCAACCTCTTTTCATCCAATTCCTGAAGCTGTTGCAACCTAGCTGTCTGTGCATCATTCAAGTCAAGGTAAACATCTAAAGCAGTCCTTAAGGTTTTGATTTCAAATTCCACAGGAAAAACAACACTTTTACCATAAACTAATTCGTAAGGTGAAAAACCCGTAGTATTCCTCCAAGTAGTTCTGTAAGCCCATAATGCTTCAGGAAACCTTTGAAACCAGTCCCTTCTATTTTCCTTTACTATTTTTGTTAAAATGGCTTCTATGACTTTATTCGTACTTTCCACCTGCCCATTGGCCTGGGGGTGATAAGGTGTAGTCATTTTATGCTTAATGTGATATTTTTGAAGTGTATCTTTGAAGCCATGAGAATTAAAAGGAGGTCCTCCATCTGTGACTAGCTCTCTAGGCAATCCAAACCTAACAAATATTTCTTCAAATAAAAAGGTTAAAACTGATTCTTCATTAGCTTTGAGGAGTGCCTTAGCTTCTACCCATTTTGTCATATAATCAGTGGAAACTAGTATATAAATTCTTTGATTGGATGGAGGATTAATGGGACCTATAAAGTCTAGCACCCATCTTTCAAAAGATTCAAGTATTACCTGGGGATTAAGTGGCATTTCATCCCTGTGATTAGGCTACCCCATTCTCTGACAGCTATCGCAAGCCCTAACATATTTCTTTGCATCCTTGAAAAGTGAGGGCCAATAATAACCCATTCTAAGAACTTTGTGTGTTGTTCTTTTATCAGCAAAATGCCCTCCGCAAGGGCTACGATGACAAGCCTTCAATATATCATAAACTTCATCTTCTCTGATGCATCTCCGAATTTCGTGATCGAGTCTTGTGTGAAAAAGACATATGCTTATCCAGCTGTACCTAGCACTTTGCTTAATGATCTTTCTTTTTTCTCTGTACGATAGGTGTGATGGTAGCTTCCCTGCAACTAAGTAATTAGCAATGTCTGCATACCAAGGTGAGTGAGAAGATACTGCAAATAAGTATTCATCAGGAAAGGAATCATCTACTGGAGTATTTTCATCAGTTTTTAACCGAGAAAGGATATATGAAAGGGGAGTGCCAAGTCAGGTCCTCTTAAAATGGGAGCTGTAGACAATTGATGTTTAAGTTCATTAAATGCTTTTTGACAATCACCAGTCCACTTAAATTCAACATTTTTCATAAGTAACACAAACAAAGGAGAAGCTATTTTAGAAAATTCTTTGATAAATCTTCTATAATACCCAGCATGTCCTAAAAAACTTCTTACATCAGTTTGTGTTTTAGGGATAGGAAGAGTCTGAATTACCTATATTTTAGCTGGATCAACTTGAATTCCTAGGAATGATATAAAGTGTCCCAATACAATACCTTGATTCATCATCATATGGCATTTTTCAGTACTGAAGGCAAGATGTGCTTCTCTACATCATTTAAGTACTTTCTCAAGGTTTTGTAATGCATCTTCAAAAGTCACACCATAAGGAGTAAAGTCATCCATAAATATTTCTAAGGAATCATTAAGCATATCAGAAAAAATCCCTATTACTGCTCTTTGAAATGTTGTTGGTGCATTCCATAATCCAAATAGAAGAACTCTATAGGCAAAAGTTCCCCATGGACTAGTAAAGGTGGTCTTGTCTTGATCTTGGGGTGCAATCTTGATCTGATTATATCCACTAAATCCATCCAAAAAGGAAAAGAATCTCTTGCCTGCCAAATTGTCTAGTACCTGATCAATAAATGGTAAAGGGAAATGATCTTTCTGAGTGGCCTTATTTAGAGCTCTATAATCTACACACACCCTCCATTTCCCATTTTTCTTAGGTACAATTACTAATGGAGAAACCCATTCACTATCAGATATAGGATATATAAATCCTGCATTCAACAATTTTTGAAGTTCTTCCTTCACAATTTCCCTCAAATTGGGATTCATTCATCGTTGGGGTTGACAGACTAGGTGAGATCCCTCTTTAATATAAATACGATGAGTACATAATTCAGGAGAGATTCCCTTCATATCTGTGTAATCCCATGCGAATGCTTCTTTATTCTCACGGAGTAGCTTCATTAACTGCTGTGTTTCAGCATCTGTTAGGTCAGGGTTTATATTTAATGTTTTGCTAGGCTCGATTTCTACTGTTATACTTTTGGAGGAGATGCCAGCTGATGTCTGAGATAAATTTTCAGTTTTAAGGTTTTGCTGAGATTCAGGGTTCAAGATTGTAGTCAAGTGATCATATATTTCAGAATTAACCGAAGAAGGTTCAGAAATAAAATTGCTAATTAATTCATCCTTGGTTGAATCTTTAAAAGTTAAAGCTTGTCTGATAGTCAAAATGGGTTGGGTCTCATCATCCTCATAATCTAACCATACAGAGTTATCATTATTAATCATAGGTGTAGCATGAGGGTAAAGAGTAAGCTGCTTGGTTTTACATCCATTAGAAATTATCATTGAGCCTGATCTACAGCTGATGAAAGCATCTGCTGTAACCAGCCAAGGTCTCCCTAAAATCAATGGATGACACCCCAACTTTGTTTTAGTTTGTAATACAATAAAATCAGCTAGGTAGTTCCAAGATTCAACTGAAATTATCAGGTCTTCAATGACTCCTTCAGGTTTGATTGTGGAGCGGTCAGTTAGCTCTAGAATGGTTGGTGTTTCCCTAATTACATTCTTTAACTGCAATAATTGTGCGGTTTCAAGTGTCATAATGTTTATTGCGGCACCTAGATCTACTAGAACTCTAGAAACAAAAGTTTTTCCAACCTGCACTGTGACCGTAGGATGACCAAGGTCACCATATTTCACAGGGGGGTTTTTACCTGTCATTAGAGCAGCTAGATCACCCATCACATGGACTGTGAGTGGATCTTTAGCTTTTCTTCTAGGTTTCTTAATACAAATATCTCTAACAGTTCTAGCATAAATTGGTACATATCTTAGTGCTTGTAAGAGTGGAATCTTAACATATAAATTCTGCAATTCTCCTAAAAGGTTAAAAACAGGTGGCTCAAGTGTTTTGGTAAGAGCCAGACGTTCAGGAAATGGTGGCTTTGCTGTTTTAGCAGTCTTATTAGAGGATGATTCAACTGTTTTAGCATTGTTATTAGATGACTTTTCTATTCCAGTTTCTTCTTTATCAGAATCAGAAGAAGTAATGTCATCAATAATGGGTTCAACTATCCTCCCAGAGCGTAAATGAATATCATTGCATTGCATAGGGAAAATAGGTTGGTTTTGAATATCAATTACCTGTAGAGCTTTATTGTTATTTGGGTTGGGGTTAGGTTGCACAGGCAGCTGGGGTCTCATTGTCTGATTATTCGGTGGAGCATTTGATGGTAAGGAGAGAGATTGCTGATACTGGGGAAATTAGTTTGGAAATGGAATCTGCTGAGCTGACCAATTTGGGTTCCATTGATTAAAATAGGATTGTTGTAGAGCCCAGGGATTCCATATTGTAGGATCAACAAAAGGGGGATTCGGTTGCTGCATGGGTGGGAAATTCATTTGATTAAAGGGTGGGTATTGCATTTGATTCAAGGGTGGGTAATTTGTTTGAAAAGGAGGATGATTGTTCCAACAATTAAATGACATGTTAGAATTCGTACCTTGTCCTCGTGGTTGCCATTGCATCCTTTGTGTCAACAAGTACACTGCTTCAGCTTTTCTTCTTCAATTGGCTGCAGTGCTGCTTTTATTCCTGGCAAAGAAGGGCATTGTTGGGTCTCATGGTCTTTCTCACAAATGGTGCAAACTGGTACCTCATCCAGTGGACATTCCCTTAACGGGTGTTTTTCTCTGCATTTAGAGCAGAAAATAGCCAAAGCAGCTTCTACTTCTGCCTGCTTCTTTTTAACCTGCAAGGTATCAATTTGTGAAGCAAAAGAGCTTAACATTTCAGTTTTAAATTCTTCAAGTAAGTTACCTATTTCAGCCCGTGTTGCTCCTCCACTTGCTGATTTATGGACTCTTGAGTATGTATTATCCTTGCTTTTTGGTCTGCTTTCTGCTCCTCTTGAACATCTCTTACAGAGATTGAAAATCTCATCATATGATTCCTTAGATATATCTCCTTTTCCAAGCATATTCAACATATCTTAACAATCATCTCATACCCCTTTTAGCAGTATTGACTTAAGAATGTCCTTACTCATATTCGGATGATCAGATCGCTGCAAATTATACTGTAGTCTTTCCACAAAGTATTTCAGATTTTCGTCCTCCTTCTGAACCATCTTAAATAATTCCTCCTTCCTTTCTCTTGTTCGACAATAGTCTTGGTATTTGGCCAAGAACTTTTATTTCATTTGATCCCAAGTTGTGATCACATGTCTTCCCAGGCTCATGAACCATCTTAATGCATTTCCTTTTAATGTTGCTGGAAATAACTTCAACTTTTGAGGATTAGTCACATAATCATAACTCCTACACAATATATCAAACTCAAACAAAAATTCATCAGGGTCTTTAGATGATAAACCATGGAAATTAGGTAGGGTTGATAATGGAATGTTCTTCATAGGAGTTGCCCCTCTAGGAAGATCTTCAATAGGGAATTCTAAGGTGGAGAGGGAATTTTCCCCTCTTCCTTCTCTTCATCCCCCACCAAAGGGTCCTTCATTATTTCCTTCCATTGGTTGTTCCCCTGTCTCACTTGCTCGGTCTTCAACGCTTTTTGTAGGGCTTTCAATATCCTGAACCGGTTCCTCAACTTCAATATCTTCTATTGGTTCCTCAATATCTTCCACTGACTCCTTAATTTGTTCTATTGTCTCTTCGGCCCTTTCCAGTCCCAATACTTCCTCCATTTCGTAGTCCTTTTGGAGAGAGTGTTGCGTCTGTGGCCTCCGAAAGCTTACCTTCTGTGATGTTTCCGCTTTCGAAATAATATCGTCAATGAAAGTTTTTCTTCCTCCTCTACCTTTGCCCCTGCCACCTGTAGGGTTAGCTTTCATGCGTCCTTTCATGCATCCTGTACATCTAAAGGAAAGTCATTAATACTTTTAAAATCTTCGGTCGCCTTCCCCAGAAACGGCGCCAAATGTTGGTCACTTTAATTGCTTATTAATTTAAACAGTTGAGTGCCACATAAATTGTCAACCCGGGAAAGTCCGATTATTTCAAAGGTGACTACGTACTGTGTGTACTTAATTTTAATAGCATTAAAAAGTTGTAGTATAAACAATTCACACTTTGTTAAACCTCTACTCTGTGTTATAGCAGTTATAGTCTGTTGCAGGAATTGAATAAGAATAGATAATTGATTAAAGAGAGTAAATCTGCAAAAAGGAAGCAATGGTTGTCCTGTAACAAAGGATCAGGACACTATCCCTCAGAGTAGGAACATTCAGCACCTGCCTCTGTTATCCAGTTCACCAATACACTCTGTAAATCCTAATCACCGGTGAGGCACTCATGTACAACATCAATGGAAAAGAAAAACAGAGTTTTAGCAAAAGTAAATTATCATCAGAAGCGATGCTCGTAAATGAGGTATAAACAGAATTCACACACAACACACAACAGAAAGAAGATGGGTGAATCTTGTGATGAAGGTGGGCCCTGTCCTTCTCACAAGATTCCCCAGGACATAGAAACTAAATTAAAATACTTAGAACAGAATTTTATTCATCCGTCAATATACCATATTACACGAAAGATTCAGTCTTGTCCTTTCGCTACAATCCCTGTGTTACAGCTTGTTCATCCTATGTCCCCCCCCCCCTCTCATGTAGATGTCTCCTCTTTATAGAGGAGACATCTATTACAAAAGATTTTTAGTATAAATTCTAGTTCATCCCTTTGTACAAAAATAGAGAAATCAGTTCCCGTTAACAAAATGTTGTTACAGTAATGTGGATCATGAACGTTACGACCAATGTAACAGTTTATTCAGATCGATTGGATTCCTTTGTTGTCTCAAATCTGGTGCGCAAATCTCAACTATCTCCTTGAGATTCATATGCTGTCCTTACTGTTTCAACTTTGAGGTTCGTGCTGTTTCCACTGTTTCAGCAACTGCAAAATATAGTCCTGCCAGCTTTAGGCAGTTCCAACAATTGTTCAGCAACTTAGTCAACTTCAAGGATCAATTATAAAGATAGCATGATTATGTGTTGAATAATTAAACATATAGCAATGAGAAGAGTTACTGTATACCTTTAGAATGATTGGGTCAACATACTAACAAAGGCTTTCAACTATGAGTTGAAAAGGGTAATATTATGACAAAATATAAGGTCAAAAATAGGCAATATGGGGTCCTAACAGTGGATGCATAATGTATTACGCTGGGAGTTGTCCTGACACAGGCCAGCGAGGGAGAATTGGACCATCCTATAGCATTCATGAGCAGGAAGCTGTCCAAGGCTGAGAAGAACGATTCCACCACAAAGCATGAAGGACTAGCCATGGTTATGCACTCCAAAAGTTTAAGCATTATTTGCTGGGTGGACATTTTAAGATGTATATGGTTCATTCTGCATTAAAATGACTGGTCAATAAGCCTATGTTGGGGGGGGGGGGTGGGGTGGGGGGGGGGGGAGATCTACAGATGGTTGTTATTATTCCAAGAGTATGAATTTGAAGTTATTGTGAAGTTGAGACGACTAAATGCGGGACCTAATCATCTGTCGTGCATTGAAACAGGAGAGGATCCGACTAATTTGGAGGGTATGCTTGATGCGTAGCTCTTTGCATTGCACATCATAGACAAACACTTTAAAGATATCATACACTTCCTAACGATGGGAACTGCTCTAGAAGGATATACAAGCTAGCAGAAGGAGTTGGTAGTGCGCGCGACAAACTTTTCTATCATTGCAGAGCACTTGTACAAAATGTGGTTAGACGAAGTATTGCGATGTTATGTGCCTGACTTTGAACGAAGTAGTATCCTTGCTGAGGTTCATGGTAGAGTTGTAGAATGACATTACCCAGGAAAAGCGACTGCGTAAAAGATTCTACGCATTGGGTTGTGGTGGCCAACCCTTCATAAGGATTTGAAAGCATGCTGTAGGGCATGTGATGCATGTCAAAGGACTAACAGGCTGTTGCAAAGAGATGAACTACCTTTGATGCCATAGGTGACATTACAATAATTCGAGAAATGGGCGATTGACTTTTTGGGTCCAATTCAGCCTCAAGGAAAGAAGACGGGTGTGTGGTACATCATCACCACGACTGAGTACTTGACCAGGTGGGCGGAGACCTGGCCTGTGAAGGACTGCTAGTAATGACAATAGAAAATTTTTTCTTTGAATATGTGTTGACAAGATTTGGCTATCCAAATATCTTGATGAGCGATCGTGGTACGCACTTTCTTAACAAAAAATCAACGCGTTGACAGAAGAATTTCAAGTGTATCATCGAAAAAGTACACCTTATCATCCACAAGCCAATGGGATGGTGGGAGCATTCAATAAGATACTAGAGAGCACACTGATGAAGGTCTGCAATGCTCAAAGAAATGATTGGGATGTGCACGTACCCATGGTGCTATGGGCCTACAGAACGACTTGCAAGAAGCTGATTAGGAAAATGCCTTTCAAACTCGTATATGGCATAGAAGCTATGATGCCAATGGAATACATTGTACCTAGTCTACGCATAGAGGAACTCATAGGAATGACAGACCATCGAGCCCTGTAAGAGAGGCTCACGCAGCTAGCAGAGCTTGAGGAGGACCAATTTCTAGTTGGATTTCATCAACAAGTTCAAAAAGAGCGTGAAAAGGCATGGCACGATCGACACATCAAACTGCACACCTTCAAGGTAAACGATCTGGTCTTATTATATGAAAATAAATTTGATAAATTTCTAGGGAAATTTAGGATGCACTAGCTAGGGCCATATGTCATCAAGGAGATTATCGATGGTGGAGCAGTTCAGCTGGTTAAATTGAATGGAGAACCCTTCCTAGGGAAGGTGAATGGCAGTCGATTGAAGCCATACATTGGTGATCCAGCTAGGTGGCTATATGAGGGAAGCACAGTCTTAGCACTCTAGGCAGCTGAAAGGAGGCACATGACTATAAACTACACTTCCCGGGTTGGAGAGTTGCACAAGGAGAGAACCACATAGAACGACGAAATGTCACATAGTCCATAGTAGCGTGCAGAGAGCTACGCTACCAAAGGAGCAACCATGCAGAGCATCTAGAAAGTGACCATTAAAGTCACTGTTCATGATTTGACGATGAAAAAATGGCCAAATAGAGTGGGGGCGACATTTAAGTTGGAATTTACGGGCAAGATCTTTGAAAATTTGTCGCCAATCTAGCATTAATGAATCGATTTTTGGGGGAACGGTCATATTTGAATTCAAAATGGCTTATAAATTGCATATGGCTGCCCAATAGAAAACACTTTGCATATTGAGAAATTGTGAGTTGTGTTGTGTGTTGTGCATGAACCACACATTTTTCGAAGCACTATTGATTGCCAAGTGTTTGATCAATTTCCAGAAACTGACCATAAAATCATCCGTGACATTATTCTAAGAGCAATAGCCTTGGAAGTTGAATTAATGATAGTCAAGGGAGCTATTCCGGAGGTTGCTATGGTAGCAGAAGGAGCTGCCCTAGTGGTTGCACCAGTAGAGACACCAGCCAAAGTACCGAAGTCTCCACGGTTGCCTCAACCAAGGCCTACCCCAAGCAAGGAGGGTCCCAAGAACAAGAAGGGAAAGCAAGTCGCGACACTACAACCAGTGCATGTGTCTCCTAGAAAACACCCACAGAATGATAAGCCCACCACACAGGAAAAGGGCAAGATGATTAACCCAGAGCAAGAAGAAGAAGAGATTGAGGATATCCCAATGGATGATGAGGATGTTGGGGTGGAAACGGAGGATGTTGAAATTGAGGGGTCTAACCCCATCACTAAGCTGCCTGAGTATGTTCCTCCACGCAGGTCAAGACCAAGGTGCCCAAAGACATTGATGAGGTTACCCTATACACACCCCTCTTACCGAACCAAATTGTTTTCGAAGGACCGTGCTTGGGGCATGTCCCCCTTTTGAAATTAGAAGACTGGGATTTAACAGACATAGAGTGGTTCCCTCATTTAGCAACAGACCAACTCATGCACTGCATCTTCCACAAAACTACAGGAGTAACAGCATTGGAGCCGAGGAAGTGGCTGAGAGGTGTGGATAAGGTAGGATTGCTCAACTTGCTATAGGTGCCACATTACAACTGCGTGACCATCACAATGGTGGTAATCAAGCAACCGTTGTGCTTGGTACATGATGGGTGTCTGTGGCTAGAGGAGTCGATACCCATCATTGAAACGTTGATCCATAAGATCACATGGCTTCCGTACACAGGGGAAAATCTGACCATGGCATTTAGCAGAAATGTTGGTGAGCATGCCCTCGCCATGCCATGAAAGAAAATTTTAAACTGTTAAAGAAGTCACGAGGCTATGCCATTATGAATATTGCTGACCCCATGGTTAAAGTGGCAACACAACTCTTGTTAGGGAAGGTCATGCAGAAGTGTCATGAAGATGAAGTGGCAGCACCAGTCATTACATTGGCGGCCCAATGCACGGAGGGAGTTCAATTTAATTGGGTGCACTACCTCTATAGTGAGCTCCTCATGAATTATCGCGAGGCGCAGGATCTCAGCAAGCCATTTTGCTATGCATGGCTCTTACGATCTATAGTGTTGGTGGCATGGTAGCTACCCGAAGACAGTTAGTTTCCTCCGGTCACGTCAGACCTACTAGAGGCAGCGAAGTACGCTTCGTTGTGGGTGACTAAGGATCCTCAACAGATAAAGGACAACAATATCTTTTGGATCTTGATGGAGATGAACGTGCATATGGCCATCAAACACAAGTCGTGGTTGTCGCCTACCAATTTTGACAGATTGCAGGAGTATGTGGAATTCAAGGCTGACTTCCACCACGTCTCAATATGGGCACGAAAGGACCATGAGAAGAAGTGGCACGAATTGCCCTATTTGACAACAAATGACGTGATCAAAACGGTCCTTGACTGCTAGCCAGTAGAGTGGAGCACTGCCTCAGACTTGGCTGCAAGATTGAGCATGTCCATCGCACAACGCAAGAAGGAAGAGACCAAACTAAAGATGGCACAACTGCTCACAAAAAGGAAAAAGAAGGCCGACAACAAGGCTAAGTCAGAGCACATTGCCACGTAGTAGTCAGGTTGGCAGGCAGGAGAAGAGGAGCATGGCTCTGACGGAGGTCAGAAGTCTCCTTCACCAGAAACAGAGGAAGAAGAGGATGAGAAGATAGAGCAAGGAGGAGCAGACCTGGAGACGACTCTATTCCATATCAAGCGCACTAGAGGACCAAAAAATGTTGGGCTACAGAAGAAATCTAAAGCTACCAAGACGTTTCTGGATCTAATCACCCTAAAAGAGGGGGATCTGAATGACACAGGGGATACAGTGAAGGATGCCACAATGGAACTGTTGCAATAGTTTGAGCAGCAGCAGTAGCAGGAGTTGGGGGCTATTCAAACGGGTCTACATGAACTGCAGATCCATGCATCACAGATTTAGTCCAGCACGACATCCACCACTTTGGCCCTTAGCACCTCAGAAGCCGCAAGGATGTTGTGCACCAAGGATCCCAAAGCCATAATGCTACCAAAGGGAGAATTGAAGACAAAGACTGAAGCTAACAGGCTTGCTGTCAGCGCCCTCAAGGTAGTGGGACTTAACTTGGCAGCGCTTTAGCGAGGTGCTTCACCTTTTGTAGGATGGTGTGATTGCGGAACTTTGGACCTGTGAAAAACACGCTTTGCTGGTGATCAACGAGTAAAAGGTCAACAATGCTTAGCTGGCTATGCAGAGATACTCTGTTGTTAACCTTGTGACATACCTGACAAATAAGAATCAACGCATAATCAAGGTTGTGAAGGAGGCATGCAGAACTATCGCGGAGTTGGCCATTCCCAAGGCTAAGCCAGTAGATATGCGGGTTTGGAAACTTGTTGTGGGTATGCGTGACACACGCAATGAGTTGGAAAAGGTTCAACTAGAGCTAAACCTTAAAATTGCAGAATTGCAGTTGATGGCCTAGCCTTCGACTACACCGAAAGTCAGGGAGTAGCACATGACTACCGTGACAAATGTGATAGCAACAATAGCGAGTACAATGATGGACTACATGACACTTTTTGAGTAGTTGCTCAAGGTACTCACCAGCCTGCAAGAATACCCCAATGTGCAGAGGCTAGAGACAGAAGCATAGGAACCACAGTAGCGCTACGGCAAGGTTAAAGTGACAATGTGCATTGTTTCCATCACACAAAGACTCGCAAAGCTGTAGGAGGCCAAGGCATTGAAAGAACAGGTAGATGCAACTCAACACAAGGAAGTCATGCTGAAGGCTCGCTTGAAGCCTTGGTTGGATGAGGCCTACGTGATCATGACCACCATTAAAGGGAACCTGGCTAGTCTGTACGAGACTCAGCAGACGCTACAGGCTGATAGCACAGGGCCAGCGATAGAGTAGTTGGTCAAGGAGATGAAGCAGGCAGCAATGCAGTGCATCGCTGAGGTATCAGTTGTCCAAGTCGAGTTGAGAGGTCTTTGCGACAAGATCTTTGCACCAGCCGAGTGACTCAAGGCTGAGTCACCATGTTTGTGTTGGGGGCCTGTTGGGAACGGGTCCCATGGGGGTCAATTTTGGGTTAAGAAGGCCCGAAATTTTGTATAAAGAATGTAAAGTCTTTTCATTTTGTGTTCGTGGAGCCCGAAGATATCTAATGTCAAAGAGGGTTTTCTGCCCTTAGTCTAGATAGGTTGTGTCAACTTTGGAGATCTGTCCTTGGTCCACGGACCATGGGATTATATAAAAAGGAGAGTCTTAGAGAGTCTAAGGCAGTTCAATAGTCATGAGTCATTGATGTAATAAGTTTGTAAGAGCTAAGAGTGAGAGTCTTAGCGGAGGAAGAGGCTCTGCAACTGAGTGCGCAGAGGCCTAGGGTAGAAATCCGTAGCTGAGTGTGCGGACCCCTGCAGCTGTGTGCGTAGGGCAGTTAGAGTCTGTATTGGAAATCTAAATCATCCATAAATAAAAGTATTTTGAACTTACTGTGTACTTTCCATTTGTGTAAGTGTTATTTTACTTCTGTTATAAATGTTGCGATTATGCTATGTTGAATGTTGGGTTTAAGATATAATGTTAAGTTGATGCGCGAAAATATACATTTCCATCTCTTACATGAATGCAAGTAATAATATATGTTTATGTGAGAATAATCTTAATTGCATGGTAAAGTTGGCTAATACGTAAGATAATTTGGGAACAAGATACTAACGTAGTTACAGAAGTGTGTAAGTGCCTGAATCATTGCCTAGGGTTGCACAAAGGACAGTTGGATACCTTCGCAGAGGTTTTGAAAGACAGAAAAAGAAGTACGTCGATAAGCCCTAAAGTCTTATCTACCTACGCAGAAATAGGGTTAGGGCATAATATCAACATCACGACTATCTCAAGCTGTGGAAACTTGGTTCCTACGTTGTAGGTTTTAACCCCGTACAGAAATTACCTGCATACGAATTCTAAATCACAGGAAAAATAAAAATGCGAGAGTATAACACATAAAACACGTATACACAGAGATTTCCCACTGGATCCCAAAACCGGGACTACCAGCTTGATTTTTCATTATGTTCCTTTCAATGTTACAATACATATTTATACATGCCGAAGCATCCAATACCATGGACCGAAAACCATTGCGTCCAAAACCATGGACCGGAAACCATAGGTAGGTGCCCAACCTAATATAGGGTCCAAAAAAAAATTTCCCGGGGTGCTGTCCCAGACCCCACAGAGGGGGGCTACCCACCCCCCGCTGCACAATCAGCGCAACGAAGGGGGGCTCTACCCCCCTCTAACCCCCTAGTTCACTACGTAGGTTAGTCGTGGAAATAATATAAAACAACCCAACACAAATACCACGGACTAGATGGGTATTGAGTAAGTGATGGAAGAGAGCTCAGAGAAAGCTGGGTAGCTGCAGGCCCCACGTTGACAACACACTCTGGGTATGGTCAGGAGATCAAAGAACGATATGTGGGAATGGATTCAAAAGAAGGTCACAAGGCGACACTTACAATAGCATAGCTCCTCTGCACATAAGGCAATTTGGACTGCTTAGGAATACTGCTAAGAATGACTGAGTTGTGACCCGAGCGATTGAGCGGTGTTCGCAGCCCCGGCTGGCAGGGACATTATGATGATGCACTAGTGGTGAGTACACCTGACTAGTGGTTGACGTTACAGTCTCAGCGCCCTGAGCAGTTGAAAGAAGGCATGGGATTATATACAAGTCTACAGGAAGCTGGTGTGGAGAAACACTTCCCTCCTAATCGCAGCAACGCCCGATGGACTGCACTACCATGCAGACCAGTCAAGAGATGACTGTTAGCACCACTATTCATGACAAGGACGTTATGGTATGGAAAGAAGGAGCGGGCGGCAGACCTTTAAGGCAAAAGTTCCAAGTCGGATCCGCTAAGATCTGCTGAGGGAACATTAGTACTAAGTTAGAAAAGAAGGGAAGGAAGTTGTTCAAAATTTCAGCTTTATTTCATGACCTAGGCACAACATGGGCATATTGGCATTATACCTCAGAGCAGAGCAGCAAGAAGTTGGCTCCTAGACAACCCATGAGTACCATGGCCAGAACCCGAGCACGATTCACAGAAGAAATGCAGCTGAATCCAGAAGAGTCAGAAGGCGAGAGTCTGGCACCTGGGGTTTTGAAATCCCCACAACACACCATGAAAGAAGAAGACTAAGGAGAAGACAGGAACAATCTGAGTCTCACCATGGTTCACCAAACAATCCGCAGTTGAAAAGGGCAAAGCCATTTCCACCAAAACTGACGAGGATGATGATGCTCTCCAAGAATTGCTTGACCAAATAGACGCACAGGCTGAGGAGGAGGTGGATGCATTCCAACTCCCATCGTTGCCTTCATATCTCTCGCCATGGCAAGGGTCAACCAAGCTACCCAAGGACTTAGACATTGCGAAGAATGAGCTTCAGGCCCCATTTCTTCTGGATGACATAAGGTTTGAAGGCTTGCCGTTGGGGCGCATTCTAAGCCTCAAGTTTGAAGATTAGGATCTGGCTAGACAGTGTACTCAAGGGGTTCAATTCAATTGGGCATATTACTTATGCAACAAGTTCTTGACCAACTATCAAGAAGCACAAGATAAAGGTAAGACATTTCACTATGCATGGTTGCTTGTGTCAATCCTTTTGGTTACAGACGAACTACTATAGGATAGCTAGTTCCCTAGTATTACAAATGACCTCCCTAAGGCAATGCGGTATATGGCACTATGCAGTACAAGGGATGCGACAAGGGTTTCTATAATTCGAGCATTTTGGACCTCTATGGAAGGAAAGATAAGAACAAGGATTTCTCGATGATCATGAATGTCTCCCACAATATATAATAATTTCCAAAGCACGACCAAGTTTAAAGCCAGCATGCATCACTTGATATAGCATGCAGAAGCTAAGGCGCGTGCACTGCAATAGGCCTATGATACAACTCATGGAGATGCAAAAATTGTTGCTCTCACATAGTAGCTGGCCAAAATGCAGGAGGCCCAGGCTCTCAAAGCACAAATGGATGTTGCACGACAACAAGAAGGGGAGCTTAAAGAACGCGTTCAACCTTGGCTTGATGAAGAATTTTCCGTCTCTACCACAATAGAGAGTAAGTTAGCACATACGCAGGCAGTATGTGATTTTGAGCAGACAAATCCAACTAACATGGAGGCATCAGTGACTCGGGTAGAATAGGTACAATGGATCACCATAGAAATTGATGAGGAAACGCGTTGTGAAAAAGTTGTTAACCGACCTCCATGAGAAGATTGCCACACCAGCTGAGTGACTTAGGACAAGCCACGATGATTGTGTTGGGGGACTATTGGGTAGCGGAAGCCCCGTGCAAAGGTTAGGGGGTGTAAAGCTAGACATTTTGGGTAAAGTTAGGGTAAAGACTCCGTTGAAAGCATGGAGCACGAATTATAATAGGTTGAGTCAAAGGTTAGTCTGCCCAAAAATAATGTAAAGAAATGTAAATAGACTCAGCCCACGCAGGGATCGCAGGCCAAGGAAAGGTATAAATAGAGCGAGGCTCTATGGGTAAAGGGAGGAGAAGTTTTGGGAAGTCATTTTGGAATATGAAATGTAATGGGTTTTTGAAGAAGATAGTTTGAAAGCGTCTGTAAGTTCGAGTTGAGGGTTGAGGGTAGTAGGTAGAGGCTCTACAGCTGTGTGCATAGAGGCCTAGAAAGTCTGTAGCTATGTGCGCAGACCCCTGTAGCTGAGTGCGCAGGGCAGATCTAGATGTATTAAGGATAAAGTGGAAATAAAGATAAGTTTCTTCTGAAATTCTGTGTTTCTTCTGAGTTGTTATAATCTTTGTTTACTTTAATATGCTTATGGTTTGAATGAATGTAAATCTGGGTTCATTTTAATGCATGAATCAGTTGTGTTGGTTAAATATTTCCTTCAAGACCCTGTTAATTTGTAACCACATCCTCCCATAGAATAGTGCACTAATAAGAAATATATACTCAAGCTGGATCTGTGCAAATACCGAACGTAGAGCTATAAACCAGTGCGCGAAATCTCCAGACCACACCAAGACATCCCTAGGGTGCAGAAACTTGGTTCCAGCACCCTCCCCTGCTACCTTGGGTGAGACCTCAATCCGCGCTCTGCGGGCTGTTGCCGAAAGCGCCAATAGCTGCGGGATTTGTTTGGTTAAATAGCTCTTCCGAAACTGGGTCAAGCCCATATAAGCCAACAAAAGTACAACCATATAGACCACATATAATCCATCAAAATACTCTTAGAAATACAAGGATAAATAACCTTTCATTAAATATGCAATAAGCCAACCAGATATGGAACTACCA
Source organism: Pinus taeda (assembly GCA_000404065.3). Classification (NCBI taxonomy): domain Eukaryota; kingdom Viridiplantae; phylum Streptophyta; class Pinopsida; order Pinales; family Pinaceae; genus Pinus; species Pinus taeda. The sequence goes on along the minus strand of APFE030422760.1, from coordinate 133,813 downwards.
CATTCCACCAAAAATAGATTGGTTGAGCCAAGTATCTCTTCAGCCAATCACCCTCGTGCCATATTCCAAGCATGAATGTGGGATTCATAGAACACACCAAAAACACCAAATAAGCATGGATGACATTAGAGTTCTCCACCTACACCTTGAGGAATTTGAGTGCCTCCTAGTCTCTCAAGCTTTACCATAATCCACAGTCAAACCTAGGGATCACTACTAGGCCCTACCCCGAGACACACTCTCCAAGATTTATCGTACATCCTCTTATCACTCCAGGAAACTCTCCTAGGTTGTAGCTCGGAGATGCCTAGTAACATATAATCTTCAATCTTGTTCTCTAAACTATTGGAATGAATGATGGTTTGGATCAATTCAGATAACCATTTCAACTCTATTCTCACTCAAGACATGCATGAACACCCTAAAAAATACAAGGCTTTAGACTACTAATTCTTAACAGTTTATAGATTCAATGGATAGATGGAGAATACTGACTGTACCAGCAAATTGCATACATAAACATATATGAATGGCCAGCTACAGGAAGTAAATGAAACTTGCAGATCTAGTTTATCAATGCAGAGATAAGATGATAGTTATCTGGCATTAGACATGGTAGAAAACATGAATAACCTATTCAAGTGCAAGCATAGAACAACAAGGAAAAGTGGAATTGAACATATAACAGTAAAAGAAGTTTGTATTTGTTAGAATGAAGATGAGAAGCTTGAAGCAGTAGAATCTCAACAATCTCCAGAAGTTGAACCCTTGTTACATTTAGTTTCCAACCTTTTATAGGCATTTTACAATGCTCCTGAGCTCTCAAAGGCTCATAGTCTTAATCTATCCTCTCTATCCCTTAACTATTTGATTCCCTGAATAGGCAAGCATGGCTCAGAGGTTTTCTCCTTTTGACAGAGGAATAACCACCTTCAGGTAGTTTGATGTGCTGTCTGGGAGCTCTCTCATGCCAAAGATGCCCCATGATTTTTGTTTTCATGAGCTGCACTAGGTTGTTGATGCTTCTACTCGTTTTGGGCAAGGTGCATGAGTTATGGTCCTTTAAAATGTTTACCAATGCATGTTTTCTGTTAACACAGAACAACGCTACCATATTGTGGACTTCTGCCAAAAATAATTACTATTTCTGTTTTAAACAGAAAACACAACAACATTGAGAAATCCCACCCCTCTCTTTCCTTTTTGGACTTCAAAAGTCCTCAAAAATGGTTTATTCCTCTATCGGGTCCGCCCTTCAGAACACTGTCGCATATCGCAAGTGGCCTGGTCCCTTGCTTCCTTTGTTTTTTGAATTACGCTTGAAAAACTCTGAAAACACATGAAAATGGCCTTTGGCGGACTTCAAATATTATATATTTCACTTCACGGACCCTTTTGTGTCCAGGCTTCATTCGTTATCGGTGCTGCCAGTTCCCCTTTGTATTTTGTTATATAATGAAATACATTGAAACTAGACTTTCTGTGGACCTCAAATATTATCAAATACCATTTAGAATATCGCTGGGTCTGCATCATCGCATCATCCATACGAAGGTATAAAGGCTCTGTCTCTTGGGGCTGCTCCACTGTGATATAACGATGCAATCTAATCGCAATCGCTTATCAGTCATGCCTAAGGCCCTTACTTAAATCGTCGATGTGACCTGCCAATCCAATCATCGGATATCGTTGATCGATAGTGTCTTGTGCCCCTCTTCAAGTTGTCCTCTCTGCAGCGCTGATTGTGATTTTCCACTTAGATCTAGGTTGTTGATCGGCCAAATCTAACGGCTGTTGTGCTTTGACTGTTTTTCATGGTTTTTTCATGGTTTTGGAGTGTTTTTGCCTCCCAATAGTATATTTTCACCCTTCTAAGGGCTCTCCTCTTGCACTTATTTTGACCTTTGGATGATCTTGAGAAAATCTTGAAGATTTCAAGAGCATTTTTGGATCCATTGGCATGATTTTAAGCAAATTTGGAGACTTTAAGAGCATATATGGATCCATTTTTGGGCCTTTTGCCAGTGAGGCTAACACTGGTTCCTTCTGGGGACGAAATCCTTCCTGTGAGGTTTCAAGGATCACAGATCAATGCCTTTCCTATAAAAACAAAATCAAATCTTCCTCCTAGTGTTCCATTTTGCATGGAGTCTACTTTATAATGAAAATGAAAACTAAAAAAAACATATTTAAAGTAACAAGGCTTTAAATCCTTAAATGAAATAAAGTTTCAAGAACTGCCCATTTACTGGGCTACCAAAAGTATCTCCTCCTCCCAGGCTGTGCAGAATAAATGTATTGTTCTGCTAAATTTGAGTGACGACAAACAGACCTGTCCATAAGGAGTCAAACTTTCCATGATTACCTTTATTTTCCTTAAATGCATCCCATTTAAGGACCCAGTCACCAACTTGGAAATTGTCCACTTTTGCCTTCCTATCAAAGGTTTCTTTGATTTTCTTTTGATGAACTTTTGACTTCTCAACCAGCTGCTCTCTGATTTGTTGTAGTTCAACCAAGTTATTAATTCTTCTTACCATGACATTCTCTTCATCTTGTTCTTCTTGCAAGAATTTAGCCACGGGGAGAATCAGCTGGATAGGGAAAACAACATCAACACCATAAATCAGTTTAAATGGAGAATTCCCTATGGACTTTTTGATGGTAACTCTATCAGCCCATAGCACAAACTTCAACTTGGAATCCCAACTCTTTTTGTTGTCCTCTAACAGTTTTTTGATTACCCTTACTAGACTCTTGTTAGATGATTATTCCAGGCCATTGCCTTGAGGATAATATGAGGTAGAATGCACCACTTGAATGCCCATGGATTCAGTCATGTAAACCAATTCTTTTGCCTTGAAAGCTACTGCATTATCAGTGACTAGTTTGGTTGGGAAACCAAATCTAGTGAAAATATTCCAATTCAAGAACTTTATGACAACTTGATGATTGGCATTCTTAGTGGGTATGGCCTCAATCCACTTGGTGAAATAATCAGTGGCTACTAAGATCCATTTTTGTTGGACACTAGAAGGTGGGTTGATCTCACCTATATAGTCCAAGTCCCACTATTGGAAGGGACCACTAACATGTATTGGCTTCAAGGGCAGAGATTTTAGCTGTTGTCTTCCTACAAACCTCTAACACTTGTCACAAGATTTCACAAAAGAAAAAACATCAGAGAATAGAGTAGGCCAATAATACCCAGCACTCAGGATTTTGTGGGTTGTGGTTTTCCAATAATGATGCCCTCCGCAAATGCTAGAATGGAACTGGTGTATGATTACCACAAATTGTTCTTTATCTAGACATCTCAAGAGGATTCCTAATGGGTCTTTCCAATAAAGCAGATTTTTATTAATGCAGAATTTGGTTGATCTGAGTTTAATGGCCCGGGCTTGACTTGAGCTAAGCCCTGGAGGGACTTCTAGCTTCTACAAAAATTGAACTATGCTAGAATACCATTCACAAGTGGCTAGATTTTCAGCCAGAGACTGATTCTGCTTTTGCTCTTCTGCTGCTCCCTCTATCTGCTCATCATCTGAATTTAGACTCATGCAATTTATGTATAACAAGCTGAAATTTTCTTTAGCCATAAGTTTAGCCAAGCCCTGGCCCTTGAAAAGCTTAGTGGGCTTCACCTCTATGATAAACTCTATGAATTTTGCAATCCATTTAGCTCTCTTTTCATCAATATTTGGTTGAGTTAAGACATCTTTTACTGATGCTGAAGGTACATATGCAACTAGTTTGGAATGAAGAATATAAATTTTGAATGCCTTTAAAGATTTTATGAGAGCATACGCTTGCTTTTCAATAAGGTCATACCTTAGTTCAACACCCCTTAGAGTTTTTCTGAAAAAGACCATGGGGTGCTCTATGCCTTCATCATTTTTCTGTAACAGAACTGCTACAAGTGTATCATAAGAGGCAAAAGAGAAGATACAAAACTCCTTAATGTAATCTGGGTTGATTAGGATGGGAGCTTCCATGATAGGTTTCTTCATGGCTTCAAAAGAGATTCTTGAAGCATCTGTCCATTTTATTTCTGATCCTTTCTTCAACATGGAAGTGATGTTCTTTACTAACTCTGCAAAGTTTGGAATGAACCTCACAAATTTAATCTTACCTAGGAAGGATTGAATGTACCTTTTTGAACTTGGGATGGACAATGTCTGAATGGCTTGAACCCTTGTTGGATCAATCTTCACACCTTCAGCAGAAACAATATGTCCCAGAAGTTTGCCTTCTTCTAGAGCAAACTGTGACTTCTTTGGGTTCACCGAAATTCCAAACTATCTGCACTTTAGGAAGACCTTCTTCAAAAGTTGCAAATGGTCTTTGTGAATGCTGCAGAAGACTGTTATGTCATCAAGATAAATAAGGACAAACTTGTCCTTCTCTCCCACAAAGGCTATGTCCATGGCCCTTTGAAAAGTAGCCCCAACATTCATCAGTCCAAAAGGCATCTTGGTGTACATGAAAGTGCCCCAAGGAATAGTGAAGGCAATCTTTTCCTGATCTTATGGATGTACAACAATCTGATTGTAACCTAAAAATCCATCTAAGAAAGACATGACTCTAGCCCCTGAAACTCTTTGTAGCAAGTGTTCCATCTTAGGCAGAGGGTAGTTATCTTTTTTAGAGCACTTGTTCAGATTTCTGAAGTCAACACAAAGCCTGATTTCTCCATTTTTCTTTCTTACTACCACAATGTTAGTTATCCACTTTGAATACCTTAGGGGAACTATGATTTTGGCATCCAACAGCTTCTTGATTTCTTTCTCAATCAAAGGAAATAAGAGAGGGCTAATAGGTCTTAATTTCTTCTTAAAAGGGATGGTGTTCTTTTCTAGTGGAATCTTATGTTGAATGATGTCTACGTCATAGCTTTTAAGATCATTGTATTCCCAGGAAAAAATATTAGCGAATTGCTTCATGAGGGTGCAAAACTCGGAATTCTAGGCAGAAGAAAAATGAGTGGATAGATTTATGTATTTCAGATGGACTGGGCTCCCTATATTGTGTTTATGAACAACAAACTCATTTTCTGTTTTGGCAAGCTTATAAGGCACATCGTTATGATCGAACATCTTCTCTAGAGGCACCAATCCCTTTGCTATATGGTTACTAGGGAGCTGGACAATGCATCATTGGCCGATCTCATCTTTTAGCTCAGACTAGCCGCATTCTTCCGTGGTTTCATTTTCTTGGTCGATGTGCGCCTCAGAAAATTCCTCAACGACTTGTAAAAACCTATTAATTTCATCATCATCTTTAAAAACTTTCCAGTATTTGACATTATCAGGAAGAGACGGTCTATATTTAACCTGAACTTCATATGTCTATTTAGGAGCCAAAGGAGGAATAAATGTGCTAGCAGACACAGCAAGGGAGTCGGCAAGCTGGTTCTTCATTCTCAGAATGTAAGAAATGCTGAAATTATTAAAAGAATCCTTGAGCCTCCATACCTCGTCTCTGTATGCTTTCAGCCTCTAATGCTTTGCTTGGAAATTTTTATAAACCTGTTGAATGATGAGGTCTACATCTCCAAACACTTTTAGGCCTTTGATGCCCATTTCTTGACCAACACTTAAGCCCAAAATCAAAGCTTCGTACTATGCTATGTTTTTGTCACCTAAAAGGTTAATTTTAAAAACAAATGAATGTATTACTGTGTGGGGGACACAAGGACTACACCTGCCCTTGCAACTTCCCTAGAGCAAGCCCCACCAAAGAACATGTCCCAAATCTGTGAGCCTTCTTCCTCAGCGATCTGGCAAACTGGTTTTTTAAGTTATGTGGAGGCCAATTGGGATTCTTCAATATGAAGAACACATGCTCCAAAATCAATGTCAATAGCATAGATGGAATGATTAGTGGCATTCCTTTAATCGTTGATGATATAAGCCAATTGAGCTTCTCTATATAATCTCTCGCTCTCACCTCCGAAAACTGGGACAGTAGCATAGGACAAATCATTTTGTAACGATCCAACCTTTGGAAAGTAACATGCCAAACTTGGGGGGGTACATCTTCTACCACAATATCCATCATCATGCTTTTCATGGGCAGCTGAGACAAAGTGATGGCTAGGTCCTTGATTAATCTCAAACATTCCACTTTTCTAGAGTCAAAAGAAAACAGATCATGATAAGGCTTGGTGATGTCAAGACCCAACTCATCCATGACAGCCTTGGGCATTAGATTATGGTTGGCTCCAATGTCCAGAATGTAGTTGTGAAGTATTTTATCATGAATAGTCAGAAAGACATAGAATGATGGGGAGTTGTCTTCACAATTTTCAATCATCGGGCTTAGAATAATAGTTGGCTTGTCATCTTGAAGATTTACATAGTCAATGGAGGTTTGGATGGATTTAGGCTCAAGGGCCTCGAGGATGGATCTTTTGAAGGACTCATTCTTCACTAGTTCAATCAAAGGCATAGGTATTCTTAGTTTTTGAATTTCTGATTGAAAACTAAAAGGAGAAGGAGACTTGTCAAGGCCTCTTACCTCGTGAGCTAGAGCTTTGAGGATGATGGGATCAACTGCTGGTTGCTTTTTCTTATTAGCTTATTGTACTATAGGGACAAAAACTCTTTGAACAAGGTTTTCCTTGGCATTATTCATCTTTGACCTCAGATTATATCTTTGTTGATCTATAGTTTGTAGAACAGCTTCACCATCCCATTCTTGGTTAATCTAGTCATTGAATAATGACTTTTCATAGGCAGTTGAGGTAAAAAAGGAGGCATTGCCTTTGTCTTCCAGACAATGGATCTCATCATCTTCTTCAAACTTCTCTTCTTCCATGACTACATTCTGGAAAGGGGCCTTCACCCATTGGTCTTCATTAGCATCTTTTCTTCTTTGCAAAATTGGCAATTGTTCATTAGTTCTTCTATATGGATTTGGATTTTGATTTCTAGGAGCAAAGGTATTAGGAACTCTTCCTTTCCTAGGGTGTTTCTTAACCTTTAATTTGGAGATTTCAGAGGCTAATGACTCTATCATTTTGGTCATGTTATCTATCTTGGGATCTGAAGATGATGAAGACTCGTCCCTCTGTCTTCTTCTATCAACATTTCCCTTGAGCTTCTCTCCAACCATGATGTTTGATTCCACTTCCAAGGCTACATCCTGCATATCATCCAATGTAGCACATCACCTCTCCCTCAATAGTAGACAAAAGTTAGAATCAAAAGCATTGGCATAGGTGTCTTTAGCAGAGGTAGTGGTGGGTTTTACTTCAGTTAGTATCTTGTTGTACATGCGGTTAAACCTCGTATTAAAATCAAACAACAATTCACCATTTTCCCTCTTTAAGTTCCCAAACTCATTGTGGTAGTAGAGGAGATCCTTCTTATCCCCCTAATGGTTTAGGAATGCATCATCTAAAGCCTTAATATCTGCTATAGATCTTGGGGTTAGTTCTCTGAACCATTTTATAGCCTCTCCATCTAGGCTTTGGATAAAGACTCTCATCCACACATCATCTTCTCTAATGTCCAGGTTATCAGCATAGCTATAGAATGACTCAATATGTTATTCAGCTATAACACCTTCAATCCCAGTGAACTTAGGCATATATTTCTGATATTCTCCAGTAGGCATTTAATTCAAAGGAGTGGGCAGTATTAGAGGTCCATACCTAGCAGCTATGATTCTTTCCATTTTGGTGGGCGCTTGTGGACCTGCCATAGTGGTGGTGGCTATAACAGTACTGGCAATCTAAATGATAGAGGGTTGAGGAGTGAATGACAAGACTAAAGGAGAATGATGGATAGGAGGTGAGGTTTCCTTTGGGCTTTCAACAAAAGGAGAACCTAAAGAATAAGGAGCTTTATGAATCTCTAAGAGTTTTTCTTCACTGCTAGTATTAGAAGTTATACTCTCAACAAGTATTTGTTATATTGTAGGATTTTCTTGAAGAGATATAGAATATTGTTTAGGTTTTACCTGAACCTGATGCTCCTTTCTACAATACCTTCCTTTCTCTGATGATCTTTTTACGATCAAGTATTGGGTCAACTTGTGACTTCTGAGGATTTCTCCGAGTATGCCTTACAAACTAAGCCAGAATTATGAAGTGGAGTTGCCAAGAGGCTCGGCCTCCAGTAGAGTCTCCAGATAGGTGATTACAACCAAAAAAGTGCCCAAACTTTGTCTATCATCAAATCTAGATCTATGGCATTTCCCAAGGAAGATGAGCTTCAGTTTCCTCTCCCCGAAAACGATGCCAATTATGTTATCGCTCCAGGTTACTCTCCTAGGTTGCAGCTCGGAGATGCCTAGTAACATATAATCTTCAATTTTGTTCTCTGAACTATTGGAATGAATGATGATTTGGATCAAGTCAGATAACCATTTCAACTCTATTTTCACTCAAGACATGCATGAACAACCTCAACAATACAAGGCTTTAGACTACTAATGCTCAACAATTTATAGATTCAATGGATAGATGGAGAATACTGACTGTACCAATAGATTGCATACATAAACATATATGAATGGCCAGCTACAGGAAGTAAATGAAACTTGCAGATCTAGTTTATCAATGCAGAGATAAGATGAAAATTATATAGCATTAGACACAACAAAAAATGTGAATAACCTATTCAAGTGCAAGCATAGAACAGTAGGGAAAAAGGGAATTGAACATATAACAGTAAAAGAAACTTGTATTTGTTAGAATGAATATGAGAAACTTGAAGGAGAAGAATCTCAACAATCTCCAGAAGATGAACACTTGTTACATTTAGTTTACAGCCTTTTATAGGCCTTTTACAATTCCCCTAAGCTTTCAAAGGCTCAGCGTCTTAATCTATCATCTCTGTCCCTTAACTGTTTGATTCCTTGAATAGGCAAGCATGGCGAATAACCACCTTCAGGTAGTTTGATTCCTTTATCCTTCTGATAGAGGAATAACCACCTTCAGGTAGTTTGATGCATTGTCTGGGAGCTCTCTCGTGCCAGAGATGCCCCATGATGTTTGTTTTGATGAGCTGCACTGGGCTATTGATGCTTCTGTTTGTTTTGGGCAAGGTGCGTGTGTTGTTGTCCTTTCAAATGTTTAGCAATGCATGCTTTCTATTAGCACGGAACAATGCTGCCATATTGTGGACTTCTGCTGAAAATAATGATTGTTTCTATTTTAAACAGAAAACACAACAACATTGAGAAATCCTGCCCTCCCTGTCCTTTTCGGACTTCAAAATTTCTCAAAAATGGTTTATTCCTCTATCGAGTCCACCCTTCGGATCGTTGTCGCATATCACAAGTGAGTTAGTCCCTTGCTTCCTTTGTATTTTGAATTACGCTTGAAAAACTCTGAAAACACATGAAAATGGCCTTTGGCAGACTTCAAATATTATATATTTCATTTCCCGGACCCTTTTAGGTCCGGGCTTCATCCGCTATCGGTGCAGCCCAGTTTCCCTTTGTATTTCATTATATAATGAAATACATTGAAAATGCATTGAAACTATACCTTATGCAAACCTCAAATATTATCAAATACTATTTAGAATACCATCGGGTCCGCATCATCACATCACCCATACGAAGGTATAAAGGCTCCACCCCTTAGGGCTGCTCCACTGTGATATAGCGATGCGATCTGATCGCAATCGCTTATCAGTCATGCCCAGGGCCCTTACTTAAATTTCCGATGCGACCCACTGATCCAATCATTGGAGATCGCTAATCGGCGATGTCTTGCACCCCTTATTTAAGTCATCCTCTCTGCATCGTTGATTGTGATTTGTCGCTTAGATCTGGGTTGTTGATCAGTCAGATCTAACAGTTATTGTGCTTTGACAGTTTTTCATGGTTTTTTCATGGTTTTGGAGTGTTTTTGCCTCCCGATAGTGTATTTCCACCCTTACAAGGGCTCTCCTCTTGCACTTATTTTGACCTTTGGATGATCTTGAGCAAATCTTGAAGATTTCAAGAGCATTTTTGGATCCATTGGCATGATTTTAAGCAAATTTGGAGACTTTAAGAGCATATATAGATCCATTTTTGGGCCTTTTGCCAGCGAGGCTAACACATCACATCTTGGGACTACTAGACCCAATGGAGATAGATCCACCTATTGGCTTTATCATATATCTCGCCAATGACTGGCAAGGATTTCTAGGAAGAGAGAAGAATTTCTTCCCTACACAACTATCTAGGATGTGGTCACTGAAGGGCAAGGGAAAATGGTCCTTATTTGTAGCCTTATAGAGTTCCTAGTTATACACACATATTCTCCACATCCCATTCTTCTTAGGAACTAACACAAGAGGTGACACCCACTCACTATCTAAAATAGGGTATATGAACCTTGCATCCAATAGGTTTTGTAGTTCTTCTTTCACAATGTCCTTAAGAGTTGGGTTCATCCTCCTCTAGGGTTGGTGCATAGGCTTGCATCCCTCCTTGGTGTAAATATGGTGAGTACAGACTAAGGGATGCACACTCTTCATGTCCTTATAGCCCCAAGAAAAACCATCCAGGTGTTGCCTCAGCACTTTGCACAATTATTCTTCTTGTTTGGCCATGAGAGAAGGGTTGATCTTTAAGGTTCTAGATGGGTCTAACTCTACAATATTGAAATGGTATGGACTTGATTCAATAGGACATAAGTTTGCCCAAGAATTACTCTCAGATTATTTCATCAACTCACCAATTGGGATGGCAGTGGGAGGTTGATTATGAAGGATATGGTCAATGAGATCATATTCATCAGGTTTCCCCACTCCTGTAATGATATCCAAAGTGCATATTGCATGGGGGTGGTGTGATATATTTCATCTTGTTTCTCCTCTTCTAACCATAAGGGTAGGTCATGCTCAATAGAAGGTTGAGCAGGAGGATACAATACCAACTGTTTAGGCAAATGTCCATTCTTAATGGTCATGTTCCCAGCCCTACAACTAATGTAAGCATCAACAGTGGCTAACCATGTATTTCCCAATATGAGAGGATAGCCATTAAACTTGGTTTTGGGCTGGAGAACCAGGAAATCAGTAGGATACTCCCAAGAGTCAATGGAGACCATAACGTCTTCAAAAAATCCCTCAAGAGCTACTATGGACTTGTTTACAAGCTACAACATAGTGGTGGTATTTCTCAAAGCCCCTTGTAGGTTTAGGTTTAGCATGCTTTCCTTAGTCATCACATTGATTTCAGCCCCAAGATTAGTCGGGGTGTTAAGAACTATAAGGCCATGAATGTGCACATCTACTATAGGGCTTCCAACATCTAGATATTTCGGGAAGATCACTCTCCCAAGAATCAAATTAGATAATTTCCCAACAACATTTATGGTGGGGGTGTCTCTTTTTCTTCTCCTAGGATTTTTTAAACATTTCTCCTTGATGAGCTTATTATAGATGGTTGAAACATTTCTCCTTGATGAGCCTGAAGAAGGGGTATTTTAACACACAAATTCTTCAATTCTCCCAAAAGTTCAACCTCATATGGGGTGTGTTGGCTAGGGCGGATCAATATCTGAGGAATAGGAGGTGGATTGGCTTGAGGAACACTCTCTTCCTTCTCTCCTTCAATCTCTTCAGGTGGAGAAGGTGGGTGGTTATTTGGAAGCACTCTCCCAAACCAAAGGTTTATCTCCTGGATTTTAACAACATAAGAAGGATAATATGTCTCTCCACTATAGACCTATTGTGTTTGATTTTTGTTCGGGTTCGGATTTGGTTTAGTAGGAATTTGAGTTTGCTTAGGTGGATAAGGATAAGTGAGTTGTGGTTGAGGTTGGGGTGGAGGTAGTAAAGAAAGAGTTTGGTTAACTTGAGGAATCCACCCTTGTGATGGGTTGCCCCATTGAGAAGATTGGGGTGGAAATGGCTGAAAATGATGGTTGACAAGTTGAGGAGGATATGGAGGAGCATAAGGCCAAGAAGGAGGTGTTGACAAAGATGGGTGTGTGGAAGAGTACCAAGGTTGCAAGGGTGTATTTTCATTTGGATTATAATAAAACTAGTGTGCACCTTGCATTCCTTATTGATATGGTCAAGGTCCTTGAGGTCTTCTTTGATTGATGAAATAGAGTTGCTCTAATCCCCCTTCTACTCCTTGATATATAGATTTTAGTCCTCGCAAAGAAGGGCACTTGTCTGTTGCATGATTTTCTTCACAGACTAGGTAGACCTCTATCAAATTTAATGGGCACTCATTCCTAGGATGTCTTTTGGTGCATCAAGGGCGGAAGATAGCTAGTGCCCTTTTTTCCTCCTCGTGTTTTCTTTTTCTTTTCATGGTATCCATTTTTAGTGTAAAGGTATGCAACATTTCACTCTTGAAATCTTCCAAAATGTTACCTATCTCATTCTTAGTGGATGTTGTGGACAGAGAGGAGCTCACCAAGCCTTGATCAGCCCTACCCTTCTTCCTAGCATCCCTAGAGTGATTCTTGAACACAGTTTTAATGTCATCATGAGATAACTAATATATATCTCCTCCAAGTAGTATGTTCAGGGTTTCCAACGTGTCTTCCCTTATCCCTTAGAGAAGAACTAGCTTGAGTGATTCAGGATCAAGGGTACAGTTGGCCTTCCTATAACTAAGTTGAAATCTCTCGTCCTAGTCTTCTATGGATTCATCAAGTCCAAGAGTCATCCTGAAGATTTATTCCTTGGATTCTTTGGACCTATAGTAGTCCTCGTACTTGTTATTGAAGGCTTGATTCATTTGGGCCCAAGGAGTGATGCTAACCCCTGGAAGACCCATAAACTAGCACAAGGTTGCATATTTAAGGGTATAGGGGAATAACTTCTGCTCATCAAAGGCATAGTCAGAGGTCCTACAGACAACAACAAATTCGAACATGAAGGTATCAGGATCTCATAAGTTAATTCGTGGAAGTGTGGAAGGGAAGTAAGGCGTATGTTCTTCATTCTAGCCTCTCTAATGGTCTCTCTGATAGGGAAAACCACATTGTCCATGTTTTCATCCATAGTATGGGTACATGAAGTGGGTTCTTCTTCTTCCCCAATAGGTTCTTCAAAAATTTCAAGTTGTTCACCTAAAAGATGTTTTAACTGCCCCATAGTTAGAGATGGAAGCTCATAGTCACCGAAGAAGAGTGAAGGTTTACTATTTGAGGGTGTGGGGGATTTTGGTAAGCATTTTCCTTGATTATCCCTACTCCTATGAGGCATGAAATAAAATTTTGTGTTTTTTTGTACTTTTTCAAATATTGTATGCAAAACAGAAAACAATGCTTAAGCAGAAACAAGATCTACTTAGACATCTGCCCGACAACGACACCAAAAAGTGGTGAGCCCTGGTATTGCACTAAGAATATTGAAACTCCCAAGCGCTACTCAACTCAAATTATCAACCCGAGGTTCATACAAACTTCAAGGTGATTGTGCTATATGCACAGTAGATAGTATTTCACTCATGCCACCCTCAGTTATGACATTAGATCAAAAAGTGCTTAGAGACCCTTCCTCCTACTGAATTAGAATGAAAGCGTGATAAAAGGACAATTTTAAATTTCTTCTAGCTATTAAAATAGAAATGTCATTGACTCAACTTGTAAAAACTTAACTAATCAATTCATGAAAGGACAAAGGCTAACCTACTTGCAGAAATAAAGCTAGGTTATCTTGCAGAATTCATCAAGTTACCTCATCTACTTGCAGAAAGGAAATTAACTTATCTTGCATAATTCATCAATCTACCTCATCTACTTGCAGAAAGGAAACTAATATACCTTGCATAATTCATCAAACTACCAATCAGAATTGCATGTACCATATACCTAGTTCACACTTGCTCATAAATCAATAACCTACTTGCATGATAAAGAAGCCAACTCTACTATGTTTTTGCAATGAAAAAAGGAAGGTTTGGAGTGGCCTAGGAGATTTCCCTGATCATATTATCACAACTAGGGTTCATTATGCATCTATGCTAAGTCAAATTTGCAGTGGGGATCGAAACTGATGAAGGAAAAGGTTATTACAAGTTTGTTACAAGAGGCCTGTAATGCTACAAGTAGGCCTATAATGCTACAGTAGGGCATCCAAGTGGTTTTTAAAGGTGAAAACACTGGCTTGAGGGTATGGAGAGGTGGATAGTAGTTGAAGCAAATTAAAGGAGGTTGGTTTAATCCCCTAGCCAAGCTCAAGACCTATCAGAGGCATATCTTACATTAGGATGAGTGTTCTCAGTGACCTAGGCAGAATGACTTATAAAACATGGTTTTGGGACATAGTTTAGAAATGAAGGAGAAGATGAAGGAGATTAGGGTGGAAGTGGTGAAGGTGCCATTCCCTGTAGATCAACCAACCCTGCAATCAATCAAATGCATGCATCCATTTATCATTAACAAAATGAAATAACTTATCATGGAAAAGATTAGTTGAATTTCAATAACATCCAATTCATGCAATATGACTAATCTAATCTCTAAAATGAATTTTAAGCTATAGAAAAAAAAATGTAAAACATGACAAATAACACTAATGTATTTCCAAGAAATCATAAATGCAATGTTTTTGGGCTGTGGATGTGAATCCTTCCACTCATTCTCTCACAAGAGAGGTGATATAGAGACTGCAACCAAATGATTTTATAGATTAATTTCTACTGAAATGCAAGAAACTATGAACTACTTGGAATCAAGGAGAAACATAAGTACAAGAAGAGGGACCAAAGGCTCTAGGTTGGGCCCAAACCCAAGGGTCTTAGCCCTCTGAAACTAAGATGCAACTTAAAATCCAACTTCCCATTATCAAAAAGTGCAGGTCTAATACATCACATAAAAGTTGAAAATAACAATGTCAAGCTTGGAGCTCAATAACTACACCTAGTTAAACTAAAACTTTGAATCCTAATGAGATCTTCTTGTAGTTTATTTATACAAAAGAGTAGTTGAAGTAGTTCCCTTGAAATTCGGAATTTCTCCCTCCTTGATCTCGAAAAACACTGGACCTTGTCCCTCTTGATCTTCACTTGGACTAGGCGTCACTCAACTTCCAATGAAATCAAATTGGTGAGAGATGATATGGTGATCCCAAGCCAATTTTAGGGAGTTAAGGAGGTGGGTAAACCCCCTATATTCCATCATAGTTGTCTCCATTATGCCCCTGCATAGTAATAGCCTAAAAAATACTTCATTTTCCTACGATTAAACTACAGTAGGCCACATACTATGACAAACACCTTTTACTCCTCTTGCTAAGCATAATATAACGAAAAATTTGAATTAATGCAAGAGAAGGATAGTTTTAAGGCTGGAGGAAGATATATTGTTCTTCAAAATGTACCTATTGATGGGACTCATCACCTCTGAGATCCACTTACTTCTGACCCAGTTTCTTGTTAGTTTTCATTAACTCTTAGCTTATTTGACTCCATTGCCCAATGGTTTTTTCCCATATTCCATCCAACACCAACAACTTTTACATTAATCTAGTCATAGAACATTTAACAAACATGCTACCGTTGTGACTTAGGGTAATTGAGCTTGATGAGAGAACCCCCTCTAGATTGAAGGGTGAGCTTCAATCCCAAAGCAGTTAGAGGTTACCTTAGAGTTTTTTCCACAACTAGGGTTTTCTCTAAGTGATAACACCAATCTAGACTCACACAAACATTCCACCAGGCCAAACCCCACCCAGATACATCCACAAAGATGTAAATCTGGCTCGATGCATATCTAGCCCTGCAACTACTTTTTCCATACGCACAAGATCTCAGATCGCTTGGATTCACTTGCCAAACAATATAACCTCCAACTCTGCTTAAGTGGGGCCCCCACTAGATATCACCTCTTACTTGCTTCCTTTGTGAGCTATCTAGATTGAGTCAAATTTAGTACATTCCCAAAAATGCATGTGTAAACTAACCAGGTGCCTAGATTCCTGGATCCATCCACTAGACCCAGAATGCATCTGACCCAAATACAAAATCCTGACAATATTTATCTGGACCTGGATACAAAACCTGATATTTAGTACTCAGACTTAGATAAGTGAGGGTAAATCTCCACGGTTAAGAATCTTGTTGTATTTTTTTTAAATGTATATATGTTTAACTTGTACATTTTTTTTTTAATTAATAATACTAATATAAAATGGATTTGCTTTTTCTTTTCCTTTTTAATTATTTTAATAACGTGAGAAGCATAATAAAACAAGTGTTTTGATGTTTATTAATATTTATCAACAAATTAATTTATATAATATGCTAATTTAATATGTAATTTTAAAAACATTGTAAATATAATTTTTAATTATTTTAATATATAAAAAAATTAATAAAACAAAATTTTAAATATTTATTAACATTTTAATCAACAAATTATTTATATAATTATATTTATTTTAATTGAAAAACATTATAAATCATATTATATATATATATATATATATATATTATATTTATAATACTTTATTATATAAAATGATGGATGAAAATTGTAAGAAAACTAAAAAACCATCGTAATGTTGTCTTCTATGATAATCATCATAATCTATAGGCATCATTTGATATCAATCTATGCCATGAACAAGTAAGCATTCAAGCACCCGAAGGCTAACATAATATTAATGATATTGATTGAACCTTCACGCTATGCCATATTTTAGGATACGAGGCAAAAACATATTTTAACCTTTGTTGTGATGACATGGAATGAGGAATGTGGTTAATATTATTTTTTAGAATTTAACTTTGCTAGTCATATTATTGTCTTCCACTATTACATTGATTCACAGGTTTGTGAAGAAAATTAAATTTTATGTAGGTTTAGGAGCATTTATTTCTATTTGGGTTGGAAATCTTATGGAGATTTAGAAGTGATTACCTTTGATTGAAGCTAGATATGGTATCTATCACTATGCAATGAGAAGACTAAGAAGAAGATCAATTAATTAATATGGACATTCAAATGGATATATATTTTATAAAATTTGTAAGTTTTTTTCTCTTTAAATTTCATAAACATTAGGATGAAACCCATGAATGTTTAGAAATGGGAGGAATAGAAAAAGAATGGGCAACAAACAAAGTCAAGGGACACTCACTTGATGAAATTAATTAATATAGACATTTAAAATAGTATATATTTTATAAAAAAATTAAGTTTTTTCTCTTTAAATTTCATAAATATTAGGATGAAACCCAAAAATGTTTAGAAATGGGAGGAATAGAAAAAAAATGTGCAACAAAGAAAGTCAAGGACACTCACTTGATGTAAAACTTAGCAATAAGGAAGAGAACCTAGAAAGACAATCAAAACTAGAATGAAATAATAGAGGAAAAAAATAGTAACAAATGAGAAATAAAAATGCTATATGAAAGAATTTTAAAAAGATAATCAAAACTAGATTGAAATAATAGAGGAAAGAAATAGTAACAAACGAAAGAAAACTAAGGAGAAAATAAAAATGTTATATGAAATAATTTTCAAAATAGAATTTGATTGACCATCAAAATATTAAACAAAGGAGTTGTCTATAATGCGACTTTTTGGAGATTCCGGTGATGGAATCCGGCGGAAGAAATTGAGGTTAAATGTTGATTTGTTGCAGTTAAAATGGTTTTTTAACTGCATATTTAGATTCAGCACCCTGAAAAACCCCTGGGACGCTTTGATTGTGCATAAACTAACTATCAAACTTATCATTCCAATAAATTGCTGCGGGATTTTGACCGGAAAAACTCGCGAGAAAGGCTTTCAAAAAGTCTAATTATAGACAACTGGTTAAACAAATCTGTCATTAATAATAACAAGAAACAAATAAAACACCCCCAACAAATGAAACCCGTGAAAGATATCGAAATGGTGGAAAAAGGTGGAAACATTGGAGATGCGGGGAATCGAACCCCGTGCCTCTCGCATGCGAAGCGAGCGCTCTACCATATGAGCTACATCCCCTTAAACGGCAACATATGATTCTAGAAGGAACGTATTGTAATAACTGTTCGGGTACTTAATCCTTCTTTAGCCTGTTTTAGGAGAGCAAGGTATTTTAAACCAGCCAAAATAAAAGTAGGGTTTGGTTCGTCAGTTTGACTCAGTATTTATAAGATGCTTTGCTGGTGGGTTCATCATTTGAGTTGGATACCCATAAAAATGCTCCAATAATTAACATGGCGCTTCATTAGTCCCAGATATGTCCAAAAGAATTAATCCCATACCTCAGGCTTGGGATACCAAATGGTTTCAATGAGAATTTACTTTATTAGCTTTAAGATTAGGTTCAGTTCCCAGTTTACCTTAAAACAATAGGGTTTGAAGATTGCTCCATACACATGAAGGCTTGACAGTTACTGTGATTAATGTATTGTGCAATAAATAGATATCTGAACATGATGACCAGTAACCTAACAGAAGCATTCTTTGCCAGTCAGAAACTTGAAGGGGATCTTTAGGCTCTCAGTTGCAGCTTTGCTTTCATCTGGATTCTGAACAGAACACATAAACTTAGTTATAATGTAAACGAATTTCTAACTCCCATGCCACTCTGATTCCTATTATGGGTTATATCAGGAGCAACGCTTCACCGTAATGTGACCAATTTCAAGGCTTCGATGTGCTACTCAGAGAGGTAAATCGATTTATCAGCAGCTTGCTTTTTGTTAACATTTTAGAGTCGGTTTGATTGAGTGATTCAGATGCAGCAATTTTTTTTCCAATTTTGCTTCGTAGTGTTCACTAGTTCAGTTTCCATGGAGTCACTGCAGGATCCGAATTTTGGAGAGAGTTGTCTTAAAAGGAAGAAATTAGGCCACTAAACACCTTTATCTATACCATGTTTTACCCTCTTTTTTAATAGGATTTATAAACAAATTTACTATTATTATAAACTGAACTTGTGAAAACAGAGATCGCAAAATAACTCTGAAGATTATCTGATTGGATACATACCTGTAGTCTCAGTAACAATCAAACTGTATCAGTAAGGTGTGTACAAGCTATTGTGAAAGGTAATCTTGTGGACAAGTGACAATGCTTTAGAAAACTTTTGTAGAAGGGATTGGCCAGTTGGAATAATACTCCGGATGTTTTCTGCAAGGTTATAGGGGCCAACATGGAGCACATCCCGATTTATATATATAATAGTTGCTTTTAAGTCCCCATTGTTCCTTCTCCCAGTACGCTGTTTACCAAGCTACTAGTTATGCTTCTCATGTAATAAATTGGTAAATTTTCCTTCAAGTTTTCATGGCCTCCATCTTGGAATGTACAATCTCACAGGGTTGATATGGTTACTGTCTTGGAAAGACAATGTTATCTACCTTGCTGATATCTTTATGCCCATCACCATGAGGAGTACTTGGTATTAGAGAATCCAGGATTAGATCATTCCTGAGGATAGGATTTTCAGTTTTTTGGCTGCCAATTGTATATGTATCCTTTTTTTTTCAGATGAAAAAACACTGATTCATATAATATACCAGTACTTTTTATTGAGAAACGTACAAAAAATATAATATTCTGCAGCCATTGTGGGGTCATGAGATAAGAGCCATTGCAATTGTTCACAGTTCAGCATTTTGCAATTGTTCATGGTTCAGCATTAACGATTGTGTAGGAAAAAAAGAAAAGCAAGTAAAGGATATCATTGTTGTTTATAGGGGTTTTAAGAATGGTGGTCGGTTGTAATTTGCAAGATATGGGAAGTTTGGAAGAGAATTACACATTAAGCAATTTGATCCTTCTATGTGTTTGATAGATTCAGATTTTATCTACTTCAATTTATTTTTTAAAGATGTTGAGATATATGTATATGACAATATCTATGTCACGTTGAGCCTGATTTAATTTTGGGTTGTAATTTTGAGATAGATATAAGCAGGTTTAAGTTTTTGAAGATGTTGATGCATATATATGACAACATCTATGTCATATGGGGTTGTAGAGGTCCTTCCCACTCTTGCTGCAACTACAAGCAACTACAGAAATTGAACCACCTGTTTTGGAGTTGCAAGGTTGCTCATAGATATTGAGAATATGTTGGAATACTTGGTCATCTATCTTTTCAATAAGGTTTATTGGAAAATTGTGGGGGGCAGAGGGGCTGTGGGGTTGATGAGTATCTTGTACCATACTAGTTCAAGGGAATTTTAAGGTGTATTAGAGTGAAAACATTTGGGGGGTCGGGCGGTGGGGTTGATGAATATCTTGTGCCATACCAGTTCAAGGGAATTTTAAGGTGTATAAGAGTGAAAACATTGTGACTATTATTGAAACTCCATGTGATGCCACCTTTACTGATTATTACTTCTTCTTTCCTTGTGTATGCCACCTTCGCTAATTATACCTCCTCCTTTCAAGGAGAAGTTTTTGTATGCTCTCGAGTTGATTATTAGGGTCTCTAACACGGTCCTATTGCATAATTTGCATAGTTCTTCAATTGAGATATGTCTTGATCTAAAGGATTGTTTATTAACCTTGTGGGGGGGGAGGGGTGGGCAGTGGGGTTAATGAATACCTTGTACAATACCAGTTCAAGGGAATTTTAAGGTGTAAAAGAGCGAAAATATTTGGGGCGGGCGGGCAAGCAGTGGGGTTGATGAATATCTTGTGCCATACCAATTCAAGGGAATTTTAAGGTGTATAAGAGTGAAAACATTGCAACTATTATTGAAACTCCATGTGATGCCACCTTTACTAATTATTACTTCTTCTTTCCATGTGTATGCCACCTTCACTGATTATACCTCCTCCTTTGTTGTTTTCAAGGAGAAGCTTTTGTATGATCTTAAGTGGATTATTAGGGTCTCTAACACGGTCCTATTGCATAATTTGCATAGTTCTTCATTTGAGATATGTCATGATCTAACGGATTGTTTATTAACCTTGTTATAGACGTGTCCACCAACACCTTTTTTTAAATTATTCTTTCCTAAATGAATGAGTTTGGAAGCTATGGCCGTAAATTAAAGTATTTTCTTTGACCAATACTTATGTGCTACAGAGATGCATAATATGTCTTCACATTTAGTCCTCTCACTTTTTCATTTTTTGTTTTTATTTTGTATGGATGAAGTTGAGGTTCAAACATGATTCCGTACTAAAATAAAATAGTGAAGAAGCAACAATTGGTAAAAACATCATGAGTTGTAGTTGAGCACAAGTGTGCAGGGTAATAACAATAAAGATGGCATAATTGTTTGGGCTCTCTGAGTTTGTTTTCATGCTTAATTGCCAATAACAATGATTCTCTCATTTCCAATATACACCATAGGATCACCAACAAGAAATCTATTAGCACTAACAAATACACTTATGTTATTATCAACATATTCCTCTTAGGATGGATTGCCTTAAATATGACCACATTTCCATTGATAATCTCTAACAACGAGTTCTTACGCATGAGTTTGCTAAGTGAAATCAAGGGGAAGAAACACTTTTCCAACGTCCATGGTTGGAATTGAGAATTCCCTATCAGTGTGAGAGTCCCTCCTTATTAGCATTTTACAAATGTAATTTTGGTTTGAGTTCGATTTTTTTGATGAGGATCCCCATTAGGTTCATATATGTATATATTAATATAATTATATAATAATATATTATAGACAATAGATATAGATATAGATATAATGAATTATAGGATAAAATAGTACGAAATTAACATTAGTATACATCAAAAATGATATCACTAACATGGAAACTACAAGGATAAATTACATGGAAACTGCATGGATAAATTACAAGCTTGAGTTGTGACATGAAATTATGAGTTTTGATCTATGGACTTGGTCAATGGTTATGAGGTTCGATGAGGTTCGCTGAACCACAAAATCTTTCTAACATTCGCCAAAATTCGAACCTCAAGGTTAAAGTTCAATGAACCTTGTGACATAGCTCCCAATAAAGGGTAAGGATACAAGTGGCTCAACACCTGATAGCCAAATCTTTGAATTGATAGTACTCTTTTACCCTTCCCGATTTTGTTGGGAGAAGTTGGTATTCATTCTAAAAAGCTAATCTCAATTCTATAGGGAAAAGTTGGTCCTCATGTATACTCAGAGATATCTCTATGCATAATATTCCTTCTCATTATTTACATTATTCTTAGTTGCATGCATATTTATTCCAAAATAAATCACCAATTACTTCATTTCCCTGTCCTTTTAGAAGTTCATGAAACACAAATACATTTTCTCTCAATAGTAGGTTTTCATTTGTAGCTATACAGACCACTCTTGGCAAAATTCTATATTTTTAAACAAATTCTCCAAGTTGTGAGAGATGAGAAAATTGGTATTCTTCAAACTAAGAGCTTCTACGATGTCTCATATCAACCCTCCTTGCCATTCCCTTCATAGAGGTGTCTTCATCATCAAATTCTCATTATGCTTAGAGGTTCTCTATAACCTAGTATGGCAACAATGTTGTAGAATGGTATGTAATGCAATTTTATGTTTATTCGGTCAAATAATTTAAAATTAAATTAAAATTTAAAAATAAAAATTATTAAAATAAGTTTAAGTTAACTATTTGATTGATTTACGAATGGTTTACAACCCATCATATTTGTTTATGAGCCCCAGAAATGGGTAATTAAATCGGTTCATTTTGCCTCATAACTTAGCTTAATCCACCATTATCATTAGTTTATTGCATGTTTTTTATTATATTTATGCTAATAGGGTGAATTGGGTTAGTCATTATACCATGAAGTTTAATGTGTGCTTTATACAAATTTTTGGTCAAATTTGAGACAAAGTCAAAGGTTTAATGAGCGTTTGGCAGCCAATATGCGAGGAAAACAAGGGAGAGAATTTGTAGGAGGGTGTCCCCCTCATTTATGACTCCCTACTTCGAATCCTCCTTCAGAAAGCTCGGAGCACAAGCAACCACATCAATGCATCAAAGAGGCAGTCGAGCAAGTGAAGAAGAATTGCTATTTATCTCTAGTTTGGGAGCCAAGCCTCCGTGATTTTAAGAGAGTTGGTGGAGGCCCTAGTTGTATAAATAGGGGGGCTTAGGGTCTCAGTAGTTTAGTTGGATGTTAGTCAAATTCTCACACTTTTGTTGCAGCTCTTGCTCAGCTCATTTCGAGCTTACTTTTGTGAATAGTTTTATGTAATGTGACTATTATTTTGATAATGAAGGTGAAATCTTTTCTGAGCCAACCCTGAGTTCTTCCAAAGGGCTGAAGCTCCTAGGTTAGGGCCCAACCCAAGCTTCCTAGCACCTCTTGTTTTGTATTTATATATTTTGTTGCAGTTCATGAATTAGTTGTTGTTAGATAGATTTCTTCCTTAGTAAAATAGGTTGTTTTTTGGTGATTTACATAGTTTTTTCCATTTCAGTTTGCTGAAGTAGGTTAAATAGTGATAATCAAATATACAAAAAGGCCATCAACAGAGCCTTGACCTCCTTTCCTCCCTTTGTGACCATGAGTTGAGGTCAATACACCCTTGCTGCCACAAAAACACAGTTTTGCTTCCTCCATGCAATTTCTAGTGTTATAGTTTGATTTAGAGGTTAATGCTTTGCTTCAGATCCATTTTGTCATACTCATTTTTGTTTCTACAATAAATCTCTTTCCATGTTTTCCTTTCCATATAGCATTGTTCAGCATTTTATTTTCCTCGATCAGAATTTAGGTTAACATGAGATATAGTTCTATTTTTTTGGTGCAGCTAGTTCTTTTCTTGTTCAGTTTCAGTGTTTGATTTGAAGTTCTCTTACAGTGCTTCTCTGCTCATAATAAGCCAATAAAGCAGCCATCACCATCTCTTTTGCTAAATGTTTCACAATTCATTCACAACCCTTCACAAATCTACCCTAATTTCTACACTTTTCTCACAAGATTTCCTCTCGTCTCTTGAACAAATCCAACCATCATTTTCTTTCATAATCCTCCTTGATGAACTTCAGACACCTCAACACCTCCCTCTAATCTTCAGATACTCTTTCCCACCATTTTTCCACCTTTAAAACCTCTAAAAACCACCTCGGCATCATTCTGTAGATCCTCTTGTAGATCCCCTGTAGCCTCCTGTAGAATTTCCAATGACTTTTTGAAGTTCGATTACAGAGAAAGCCTCCAGAAGGTTACCAGAGGCCTCCTAGGACCCCTCCACACCTTCTTAGACCTCTGAAAAACCCAAAGTTTCCTTCCATCGCCACCTAATCGCTGCCATATCCACAAACAGATAAATTACATGCATAACAATTTCACATAAAATACATAAAAACCCAAAAAGATATTTTTTTCTCATTTCCTTCTGGAAATAGCTTGAATAGATGTTGTTTACTTCCTAAATAGGTAATGGAATTCATTTTATGGTTTTTCATCCCTCTTTCTACTAAATATAAATGTGAAACTTATATATAATATAAATAGTATTATTAAGAACAATCCATCTTAACTCTAGATTTATTAAGCTTTGAGAAGAATCTAATCTCTCATGGTGCAAACATTTCTTCAAGTTTGCACTCAAAAAGAGGTTTGTATCTTTAGAGATTTGATCTCACTCGGTTCTTGGTAAATCCAGAATTAAGATAGATCTATGCTAGTTATATCCTTCAAATATGCTAATCCCTATTCTTCTTCTATCATTGTTTTATTTCTTGAACCTACAAAAGTTCATTGTTCAAATTTTATTATTGCTTATTTTCAAAGGTGAATAAGAGTTCATTGTTCGAATGTTAGATGTAAGGTCTTATCATACTTAAGAAAGAGTAGTGGGAGATCTAAATACTTTTGAAACAATTCTATTCTATACATAATTTGGAGGGAAAAAAATATATCTATTCAATAAATGATTAGAGGAGAATTGTAAGGCCATTACATAGGGTGACATTAGGCACCTCCGCTACCTCGACATGGATGAATATCTGAAACGATTAACTCATCTTGGCCCATTGGAAATATGCATCTCAAACAACAACCTTGATTCCTTGGCAAGACACATCTGGGATAGATAGATGCATTGACCCATTTGCAAAGTGCACTTTAGATAGTCGCATTGGCCCGTTGGCTAGACACACTCTTTGATAGATGATTGCATTGGCTCATGGCAAGTTATTGGTATGTGTTATATTCTTCGCATGATTGGCCCCATGCATTATATATTGATATAGGAGTGAGGAATGGAACCATCGAAAATAATAATAATAATGATAATTGGTCCATTTTTTGCCTTTTTTTGGTGTTTTTTTCTCAACGATTTTTGGGTCCATTGTAATGTAATTTTAGTTAAGGAATCTAATCCATGTCAATGGAATAAAATTTTGGATGCCACAACATTCTATATATTGTATTGTAAATAATGAAGTTTGAGGATGATAAAAGTTTGAAGTGTGGCTCTAAACATTATGTTGGTTTCCCCAATTAAGAGTTCCAAGGGTAAAATCTTTGTGTTGTGTGTGTGATTGACATTGTTTACTTTTTCGTTTATTAGGAAATTGTGTGCATTCTTTTATTATAAAATATTTTAAACTTACACAAAGAAATCTTTAAACAATTGGACATCTTGGCTTGTTGATAAGACAAACTACAAATGAACTTGGTTGCACATGTGAATAGACAAGTTGCATCTCAAACAAATAATCATTGAATGCACCAAAGGAATTGAAGTTCGGGGAATTTTTTGGCAAAATGGGTCTTAAAACAAAAAATGTACTAACAAAATCAACTTTAAAAGAACCACTAAGATTCAAGATGATGGCAACATCTCCAAGGATATTGTTACCTTTCTCAAATGTATAGAAACCACTTTACCATATGAACTACATAGATACAACAAAAATCAATTACCCAACTTTGTTATGTTCTTAATTTTTTACTAATAAATAATTATCAATAGCCAAACATAATGTGGAATTGAATATAAAATGAAGAAAATGATTAAAAATTTATATATTCATCTTACACACATATGCTCTCTCTCTCTCTCTCTCTCTCTCTCTCTTGGACACATACATTATATTAATTTTACTTTGGAATAACAATGCAACATGCTCACTACTAGCATCCTTGAATTTTAAACCATAGTTCTAATCAATGTCACGTAAACTAAAACTAGTTTTTTTTCATCGAGTAACTACCATGAGACTATTGTCTGATTTTACAATTAAGTTAAAATTAATCATATATATGTGTGTGTGTGTGAGAAACAAATAAAGGGTTAGGGGACTCATCTATCTAATTTAAGCTTGACTAGTCATTCTTCATAAAGAGAGAGTTTTGAAACTAATGATTCAATAGAATGGATTTATCATGCTATTACTTGATAGATAAGGAGCAAACTTCTTATTTAAATAGTTTAAGATGAATCTACACTAATATTTTAGAAGCCAAAATATTACAATTGCTCTTATGTTGTACATATCACATAGCTGACACGTATTCTTATATATAGATATAATGAATAATGAAGTGTATGCATTGAAAATCAAGTGTCTCTTATCCTTGTGTAGTTATGTTTTCTTAAGCAGTCATTAATTATATTAAAGCTTATGACTAGGTTTAATAAGTGAAATACAACCCAAAAAAGAATCTCTTATACACAAACATGAGCAATAGGAAAGTAGGGATTGTGTTTTGATGTCCATGGGGAGTAATGAAGTTTAAATAGTTCAAGTTGATCATGGGTTCAAATAGTAGTGGATGGCTTTGCAAAGGGAGGTAGACTAGATAACATCACCTTGAGTTTCTAGCGATAATTCGTCTCATGTATTTATCGATTTTTTATAGCACACTTCTACTGATATGGATTCTAGATTCCATTTGTAAAACTCAATTCTTTCCCTCTTTCTACCAGCCTTTGGAGGGTCTACCAATGTATATGGTGTAACTAAAACATAAGAGACAACTTTTCCATACTCTTTGTTCAAATCAATGTTGAAATACTTTGGATGTTAGTGAATTGTTTGATAAAATTCTTAAGACTTCTATTGTTTTGAGCACAAAAAAAAATAATCTATTTGATGAATTTCTTGGACTAGATTTGATCCCCTAATGAATATTTTTATTTCTTTGTGAAGTCCTTATCTAGGAGAATGGTCACCTTGGATGTTACTTTTATAGATGCAATAATTGTTGTTGAGGAGAAGAACAAGTTTAGGTAGGAGATTTTAACTCCTAACATATATTGTCGTTTGCTAGTAATAAAGAAGATACTAGCATGTTTTTTTTGAAAGCAACAATCTTGCACCACTATTTCATTTGCATCGAGGAATTAAGAAAAATAGGTAGAGCTCCTCACTTGTAGTTATAAAGTTACAAGCTATGTAAGGTCTATCAAAAACACAACCCCCTCTTTCAAGAAAGTATCCTTAGGTCAAGTAAACCTTAAGTCAATGTTAAATATCCTCCTTGATTCCTAAGAAGGTACCATCCCCTTCCTTTTGTATGGGGAATGTTGTAGCATTTTTTGGTTTTGGTAAGCTAGCATCAATTGGTCAAAAGATGTTTAGTTAGGCTATGAACAAAAATAATATTGAATCAAAAAATTTTAGGGATATTTTGATGAATAAGTCCATATAAGATTGTAGCTGCAAATCGCAAAGGTAATTCCTGCAGGGGGGAAACAGGAATAGGTTTTTACGGACCGTGACCTCTCAGCACCCGACAATCTGACATCGACTGTTTTCCAGAAAGTAACCATGGTTAACTCGGATGAGGGTATCGATCTAGACCCATCCATGGAGGATATTCTCTCCGTTTGGGGGAAAGACCCAACCCCCCAGAACGTTGAACATTACTTTGGAGCGGTGGAAGCCCTAGCCACACGTCCATTCTGTTCGGAGCCAGAGAAACAGATCCATATACCTTCCATTTCGCCTTTGGACCAGTGTGAAACGGTAAATGTGTATCAGGGAGGAAAGATCCAACATTCTCTCCAAATCTCGAGTCAGAAGACCTCGCAGACAAAACCGATCAACTCACCTTTCTGAAGTAACGGGTCTCTAGGGTTTGCAGGTCCGGTCCTTTTCGGCGGATTGGAAGACATTGTCAAATTAGGAGCGAAGCTAGGGCACAGCCCGGTTGGAAATGCGCGAAGTTCGGTATCCATCACAAGGACTTCAATTGCAGCTTGCAGAAATAGCGCAAAAGAGATAGGAGGGCCGGATCAGTGTCCTGAAGAACCCCAGGATCCAAGGGGGGACGATAGGCGGTCAATTCAGGGGTCTCAGGTTACTAATCAGCGTCGTCTTGATTCCCTAAGTTCTCTTCCAAATTCGTCGAAGGAGCATTGCCTGGAGGCTAGCATTATCTCCCAATCCCCCGACCCTAGCGCTCATAGAGGGCAGCAGGAGAATGAAGCCCTAGGAGACATCCCCAGAGGTTCAAAACCCTCAGAAGGGCAAAGGAAAAAACAGAGATTGATTAAATCTCAAGGGGTTGAAGGTAACCTGGTATTAGGGATGGACGTCAAAATTGAAGAAGTGTTGGAGGTAGCTGAAAGTACCCTAGTCGGTAGAGTAAGGGGGAAGTTTTTTTCTTCTGAATTCATAAAATCCTGGGGGAAGTAGATTTGGCAAACGGACCTAATCAGAGATTTTCGGGTTTTGACACTTGCAAAAGGATGGTTCTCAGTCCGGTTTGAATCCAAAGAGGCAACAGAATGGGTATTGCAGAGGAACTAGTCTCTTGGGCACTTTCCGGTGCTGTTCAAAAAATGGAGCCCCATGTTTGATGCAGCTCATGAAAAAGTTGATGTCTTTCCGGTATGGGTAAGGGCGCCAGGCTTGCCATCGTTCCTCTAGGTCGAATCAGTGTTTATGGCGATCGAGAATAGACTGGGTACTTACCTAGAGACTGATATGTCTTTTCTGGAAAAAAACAACAGGGCCATGGCGCGGATCCTGGTAAGCCTTAATCCTAGCGGAGGTTTGGTAGAGAAAATCAATCTTCAATATAAGGATTATGTATTTGAACAAATCCTGGATTATGAGTACTTACCGTTCCGTTGCCATCGTTGCCACGAATATGGGCATTTGGCTAAGGAATTCCCCTTGGGAAGACGGAGGAGGAGGTTCCAGTGAACGAGGGAGAGGACGGAAATGATCTATCGGCGTTCTCAGCATCAAAACAACAAAGAGATCCCTGTAACACAGGAGGAGGAATTAATGGACATAGATCCGCAACAGGGGAGCCATGCGTAGGAAGCTGACACTCAGGAACCTCCAAAGGATCTGCCGAAAGACGAAGCGCACCCAGAGGAAGCATCGAAGCCCGCGAACGAGGAGACTCAAATCACAGCCCCAAGCCCAGTTGAGGATCAAAAGGATTTAACTGTTAAAAACGTAATCTCAAACGATGGAAAATTGGAAACCTGTATTGAAAACTGTATTGAAAACTTATCGGCCGCTATTCCTTCCCTGGATTTGAATGGTGATGGGTGTTGCCTTGATCCCTCCTCCCAGGCCCAGTTTCCTCAATGCCCATATAACCTTTGCTCTCTGGTAACAAAACCCGGTTCTTTGCCTTCTGTGGGAGGCATTGATCCTTCCCCATCCCTGTGCCAGCTCGGGAAAAAAGGGGTAGGAAGTCAAAACTCTCTGCGGCCAAAGTCCAGGCTATTTTTGATGTGGCAGATGGGAAGCAGCAATCTATTACAGGGGCACTTAGAGCAGTGCAAAGCCCCGGCCCTATTTTAAAATGATCATATCCTCTTAGAACTGTAGGGGTTTAGCCAGTAAACCCAAAAAACTGGGCCTGAGGGAGTTAGTGTTGAACTCAAAGGCGGATGTAATCCTTCTCCGGGAGACCCTGGGAAAAGGGGAGGACATTGTATCATTACTCAAAGCACTTCTCCTAGGATGGGATTTCACAGCTTTGGATGTTGATGGCCATTCAGGTGGCTTGGCTGTGGGGATCAAAGAAGGCAGAATCAAGATCTTGAATCAATGGGGAATGAAGCAGGTGATGGGGATTGGGTGTCAATCTACGGATTTTGATTTCCCTTTTACTATTATTAATATTTACGGGCCATGTCAAGGAAGGATCCCCTTCTGGAATGGTTTGATGGAGAGCTCGCTCGTGAAGAATAATTTCTTGGTGATAGGAGGAGACCTAAACTTCTCTTTAGGTAGAGCGGAGTCCTGGGGCCCAAATGCAAGAGAGGATCCACAATCTGATTTCTTCATGAACCTCTTAGCCTCAAACAATCTAATAGAAGCAAATCTCATCAAGTTGAAACCTACTTGGCGGAATAAAAGAGTAGGAGAAGCAAGGGTGGCAAAGCGACTAGACCGTTTCTTAATCAATGAGGACCTGGCTGCTGCAATTCCTTTATTCAGGAAATGGGTAGAAGAAGGGGGGCCCTCGGATCATTTTCCGATATATATTGAGCTCTCCAAAGGTCCCTCAAAACCTCTTGCTCCTTTCAAATTTAATGCCTCCTGGCTCCAAGATGAATCCTATAACAAGCTGTTTAATGAAACATGGATTCACCCTGTCAGAGGAACCCAAGAGAATAAAGGATTCTTATTTATGGAAAATCTCAAAAGATTGAAAAAGGCAACAATCTTATGGGAAAAGGACAGGAAACTAAAATAGAATGAGGATTTAACCAGGATAAATGAGGAACTCCAAAGGCTTGAAAGCATAGAGGCGGATAGCTATGCGACACAAGATTCTAAGGAGAAAATTGTAGGCCTGGAGAAGCTCAAGAATCAAATTCTGCTGGCAAAGGAGGAAGAATGGAGACTCAAGAGTAGAGAAATATGGCTTAAAGCTGGGGATGAAAACACTAGCTTCTTTCATAACTATGCTAAATGGAGGAAGAGCGCTAATACTATTTGGAGCCTAAAATCTGAAGATGGAAGGGAAGCCAAGACCTTCGAAGCTCTATCATCCCTCGGGGTGAATCACTTCCAATCCCTATTCAAAGACCCTGGCGAGATCACCATAGCGAAAGTCATCCAAACAATGCAGTGTTTCCACAGATATGTGGAGGAGGAAGAAGCGGACCATCTAATGGATCCTGTCACCAAGGAGGAGGTGGAAAGTGTAATAAAGTCTATGGCAAAAGAGAAAAGCCCTGGCCTGGATGGTTGGTTAGTAGAGCTTTTCCTACACTTCTTTGAGCAGATAGGTGAAGAAATCATAGAAGTTGTAGAGGAGTCAAGATCGAAGGGAGAAGTCTACAGTCCTTTCAATACAACCTTCATCGCCCTCATCCCTAAAAAGGAAGCGTCAGAATCCTTTGAGGACTTCAGACCTATTTCCTTATGCAACAACATCTATAAGATAATCGCAAAAGTAATAGCTCTCGGGATCAAACCAATTTTATCAAGGCATATTTCTCCTGAACAATTTGGATTCCTGAACGGAAGACAAATCCATGAGGCAATTGGTGTGGCTCAGGAGGTCCTTCACAGTGTTAAGATGAAAAACAAGAGGGGAGCGGTGATTAAAATTGACCTCTCAAAGGCCTATGACAGGATAAACTGGACATATATCCACATGCTCCTAACGCACCTAGGCTTCAAAGTGGACTTCATCAGATGGATCATGGGGTGTATAACAAATGTCAGCTATGCTATCCTCATCAACGAAGCTGCTACCTCTTTCTTCAAAGGACAGAGAGGGCTGAGGCAAGGCTGCCCTCTGTCCCCTTTGTTATTCCTCCTGGTGGCTGAAGGTCTAAGCCAGCTGATTCATAAAAGCAAAAGGGAAGGTAAGATAAATGGTATTGAGGCAGCAGTAAACTTGTTCATATCTCATCTACTTTTTGTAGATGATATCCTGATTTTTACTAATGGCTCCCCCAATGAACTTAAAGAGTTAAAAATTATCTTTGAGCTCTTTCTGAAAGCTACCAGTATGCAGATCAATTCCAGGAAATCTCAAATCATTGAAGAAGGTTTAAAAAAACTCGAAAAGGAGCAGTTCAGTTCATTCTTTCCATATGAAATGTGTAACATGGGCTCCCCTTTCAAGTATTTGGGGTTCTGGCTGAAGCCAAATGATTATAGGAAGGAGGATTGGTCTTGGCTAATCGCAAAGATTGAAGCAAGAATCAGTCACTGGAGTTTCAAATGGCTCTCCAGAGCAGGGAGACTGACCTTAATAAAATCTGTGCTTCTAGCCATCCCAGTTTACTGGACAGC
Organism: Pinus taeda; assembly: GCA_000404065.3. NCBI lineage: Eukaryota > Viridiplantae > Streptophyta > Pinopsida > Pinales > Pinaceae > Pinus > Pinus taeda. The sequence continues at coordinate 101,751 of APFE030422760.1, read as the reverse complement.
TCTAACATGGGTCCCAAAAGGAGTCCTGGAGAAAATTAGGAGAATATGCAACAGATTTCTGTGGGCAGGGACCAAAGAAAACTTGGTTCTCCCTTGGGTTGCATGGGAGAAAGTGGCGAGTCCAAAGGATTGGGGTGGCTGGGGGATAAAAAGCCTCCCAGATTTCAGACTTTCTTTGGCTGCCAAATCAGGTTGGCGCCTTATAAAGATGGAAAACCTCTGGACAAGAACGGTAAAAAGAAAATATATAGATCCAACTCCCCTGGAAGATTGGATCAGGAACCCAAACAAGATCCAAAAGAATGCTTCTGCTATTTGGAAAGCCACTTTGGATTCTTTCAAGGTAATTGAGCAAGGATTAGCCTGGAAGATCGGGAATGGTGAAAAGGTAAAGATTGGGAAGGACCCCTGGGTTAGCTGTAATGGCAACTATGCCCTCTCCCTTGACCCGGTTCAGCAGTTGGAAGAAAAAGGTCTCCGCTTCCTCAGCCAAGTGGAGAAACCAGGTTTCTCATCCATCTGGGGGCAAGCTTGGAAGAATGGAGAAGAGTTGGAACTGGAGCAAAGATGGTGGAATGATTGGAACGTTTTCGCTCAAGAACTATTCAGGTCCAATGTAAGGCTGAACGACAGGCAAGATGAGCTATTCTGGGCTCATGCAGACTCCGGGGAATATGCCCCAAAGAATGGGTATATCTTCCTTATGACAAGGAAAGGATGGGGAGATCCGGAGTGGTGGTCAAAACAACTTTGGAAACTTAAGAGCCCTCCAAAATCTAAAATCCTTTTCTGGTGCATTTTAAGGAGCAAAATCCCAACTTGGGATATTCTGCAGACCAAGTTCATGCACGGGCCTGGGAGATACACCTTATGCAAAGCAGAAGTAGAATCCATTAACCACCTTTTTCTTAAATGCCCAGAATCACTGAAGATATGGTGTGAGACTGGAAACTTATTGAATAAAAAGCTCGTCTGGGAAGGAAACAATATTCAAGAAGCCTGGCAGAAGTGGTGGAATGAGCATCCGGATGGGAACATGCGCAACCTTCCCCTAATCATCAGTTGGGGGATATGGATAGCTAGAAATAGGAGCATCTTCCAGTACAAAGATACCCCTGTAGCACTCACCACAATTCAGGGCGCTGCCATCTTCTCTAGCATTCCAGAACCTAAGGAATCCTCCTCCCGAAGAATTGTCCCTGAAGTACAGATCTCAGAAGGAATCCCTTGGGCTTTCTTCGATGGTGCATCTCAAAATAACAAAGCAGGAGCAGGACTTGTCATCCATGAAAACCCATCTCACTCTCTAAAAGCTTCCGTGGGGCTAGGTACAGGCTCCAATAATTTTGCAAAATTGCTTGCCCTCAAACTCTTTTTATGTTGGCTCATCCAAAGGCACACCCTCACTATTCAAATATTTGGGGATTCCCAAAACGTGATCAGATGGGTAAATGGTCAGAGTACATGCAGCAATCAAATCTTAAAACAAATTCTGGGAGAGGTTCAAAGACTGAAAACAATGTTTAACAGTTTTTCCATATGGCACATTTTCAGGGAAAGAAATGACATGGCGGATAAGCTCTCTAAAGATGGTCTTCAACAGGATTTGGACAGTTGGCAAATAGTAGAAGACGATCAAGGCCAAATCAGAAGATCAGATCAACCACCTTATAATCAACCTTTCTGATATCTTTGGCAGGATTTTTTTTTTTGTTTACTTACTATCATCAGAATTTTGTATTATTTATAAAACCTCAAAAACACTACAGCTACGATATTGTGGCCTATTTTAAACTTTTCAAGAATAATGACGGGTTGTTTTCCTCAATTCTGAGGAGACCCGGTGTTGGTGTTTTTCTTCATGATCAGTTCATAGTCTCTGTGTATGTTTATTGGCACAAAAGAACCACAGGACAACGAAAACCAGAGACAGCTACAACACTAAAATGGAACTATTTTCAAGCATAAGGCAGAAAATTTTTGTAATCCAGACTTGACAGAAACTTAGAATGAACAGTGATGCTTCGGCATATGCAATGTAAACTTTTTATAATCTTAATAAAAAGCTTCGTTTTTTCCTTTGGAAAAAAAAGAATAAGTCCATATAAAATAAAATGTTAGAATAAATGCCCTAAAAAAGGAAGGAAAAAATAAAAATGTTAGATTAGAAAGAAAAGAAAAAAATAATAAATTTTGAAAGTGTTGTGAATCCAAATGCCACTACTCTTAGTTAAAGTTTATTTTTCCAAATAAAAGTTGTGTGCAGATTGTTTAAATGCCACACTATTTCATACAATCCAATTGTACAGTTTAATCATCATTGGATTTCATTTAAATTATTTGTCAATAGGTAGCAAATAAAATTGGCTCAACAGTTTAATTTGAGCTAATGGAAGCAAAAACGGATAGAAATAGATTAAACAATAAAAGGAAAATGTCGAGTTGCTAGTCTAAATGCACTCGGGTGACTAATATTGAAAAAATGTTAGGAAAGTAAGGGTAGGTAGAGAAATGAAATTGAAGCATGATAGGATTTTTATCCTAAATCAAAACATTGGATACATGTGTACATGGTGATTGGTTCTACTTAACCATAAATTGTAAATATCAATGTTATTCATAATATTCAAACTTTATTCATTCATTCGTCATACCCCATACCCCACGCATGTCACATCCGTCATAACTCTGGACCCCATCATCGCTTTCTACCCTGTCACATTAAAAATCATTCACGTATTTTTCATCTCGCACATTCCCCTGAGATCCGACAGCCTACATCACTCCTCAACCCTCCTTTTCCATCCGAAATATATTGGCGGGGGGTCCGAAGTTGGTAGTTTTGGAAACTACCCTCCAAAACTGCGTTTCCTCCATCCTAGTCTTTCGAGACTCAAAACCCCGAAACAACTTACCACCCTAACTTACTCCCAAATGCGGTTTTCATTCGACTGTTTACCATCGCTCCTACGTCATCATCCACGTCCACCCCATGTCACTTCCTTCGTCCAATCAGTTGTTGCCTATTTGTCCGTTATTCATTTAATTCCCCATTCCTACTCACACATCAATATTCAATTGATCGGTTTATCATCCCCGTTGGAGAATTAATGACAATTTAATCGTTGATTAATGGACCCGCTCCATGTTATTCATTATAAGCCTTGTTTTTCACAAAAACTATTACACAATGCATTCCCATAATTTGTTGGATGCTTGAAGCTTGTAGCAAAAATGACAAATTCATCATTCAACTAAATTTTCAATTATGTTCATAACCAAGCCGACATCTAGGTACACCTAATCCATTTTCAATTATACTCTTTTTTTGTTATCACTGTGTTTCAGACCAATTATTCCCTTTTCCATCAAGTCAAGCTTTCAATTCACTTAACAAAATGCCTCCTAAGAAAAAGGAAATTGCAAAAATCCCAAATCCTCTCATTCATCCACAAGTTGACTTCCATCATACTTCCCTATTCAACAGAGGCTGTAAAATCATTGAGTCTTCTTCTCAATTTGATTTATATGAAATCTACTGCTAGATGGAGGATCATTTAGTTTGATCAAACAGATGAAATATGACTTTGGGACTCCCACCTTCCTCATTACATTTTCCCTTAGATGCACAGAGCACCTGAATTTGTTAGAAAATGCCATGAATCCTATGATCTTAGTCAAAGAGCTATCATTTCACCTATAGGAGAAATCCTCTGTTTCATCAATTCTCAGTCGATTGACCAAATGTTGCAGGCCCCAACTATTGCAAAAACCCATCCTTTTTCTCATGAAAGCTTGATAGAAGACTATCAAAAGCTAAATTTCATTGAAAGATCTCAAACTCTTGAAATTTTCCTAGCTATAGATAGGCCTCTGCCTAAAAGAAACCCTCCCTATGATTCATCCATATTCCTAGACAGAACCAAGCAAATTACCACTATTCTTTCTTATCTTCTTGGTTATAGTTATGATCAATATGTAAATGAAGCCATCATAGGTTTCTTGTCTATCTTTTCTGCAGATTCCAAACCCATTGTTCTTTATAGTTTTAGCCAATTTCTAGTTGAGGCCATCCATGAACAATTTGTCCAGTTTAATACTAAAAAATTATTCAAGTATGCTTCAGTACTTGTATACATTTTTATATATTTTTAGGGAGACAAGTTTCCATTCACCTTGCAGAAGTTAGATGAAGAAGGCAATCATCAATCAGTGATATTTTTTACTTCTATGGGAATGAAGGAGAAGGAAGAATTTACATATAAACAATTCATAGAATTGTTTGTTCATCCAGCTATTAATCTTATGAGCAACACTCCAATACCAAGAATCAGTGATGAAATTTTAAAATTATTGCAGCAGGTTGATCAAGCCACAATAGGAGATTTTTATCTTTACCAAAACTCTACATAAATCAAAGTCTATGGCTATGATTTTCCACCCTACAAACTTCCTAAGTACCTCCCTATCAAAATTTTTTCATTGGAACATATTAGGCAAGGGTTAAATGCAAATGAAGTACATTTTGTGGCTTCAAAGAAGCAATCACAATTCAAGCTAAAGGCTCAGGTTGGTCCATCCATCTGTAACACTAAAGTAGCAGGAGAAGAGGTAGATAGGTTATTAAAGGAAATGAAGTTTGGTCTCAACTTCACTTGGTCTTATGACCCAATGGTAGTAATTTCAAAAATCAAGGTTGAAATAAGTTTACTGCATACCACCACACAGCCAGGCCTGAAATAGAGCAGTACAAAAATCAGTTAGAATGGAAGGAGAAAACCCCTCAAGAAGCTTAACAATAGGCAATCTCTACTTCAAATGTACAAACTCCACTTGCACAGGATAAGATAGCTAAACAAGGTAGGGAAGAACAATCATCCCCTACAACTGAAGCATCAAGCTAGGGCCTTAGAATTTTACATAGAAAGAAGAGACCTAGGATCTCTATGAAGGTTAGTGCAACAAATGAGTCACAGAAAACAACATTTGATGGAATTGGGGAGACTTTTCTTTTTACACAGTTTGGTGGATAGTCTACTCAGTCCCCCACTCATTCCACTACTTCTCAGGAACAGTAGGTGATTTAGACCAGTGGAAGTAGTCAAAAGGACAAAGAAGATGGTATCGTTCATGTCTTCAGTGAAATTAAGAAGAAGAATGAGGAATTGATGTTGAACACTTATACTTAATTCTGGAAACACTCTTCCAATTCTCAAGCTAGACTTCTTTCAGTCTTTGACTCTAAAAAGGGAAGATGCAGATGGATTTCTTACAACCTCAAATTCCACATCCCAGGACTTCTGCACATTATCAGAAGAAAACCTCCTTTGAGTTTAATGTAAAAGATGTACATCTAATTGACCAAACTGAGATGCACAAACAGACTGGCCAAATGATTTCTTCCACTTTAACTAACACTACCATGATCTTTTCAAAGTTACAGGTCACCTTGGCCAATACACAGTCACAACTCAAGTTGGAAAAAGTTTCCTCACTAGTAAAGGACACCAAGATCAAATCTTTGGAAGATCTGGTGCTGAAGATGGGATATGATCCCTCAAATATAAATGTTGCAGAAGAACATTTTAGGAAGAAAAGTGTTGAGCTCTCAACATTAAGGAAGCAACTCAAACTATCAGCTTCTGAGGACCCAATGACTAAGAAAATTGAATAAATCGAGACTCAAGAATCTAACATGATGAAGCTCATCATGGAACAAAATATGAACATAAAACAAAAGGAGGAGCAAATGGAGAAATTTTTCAAAGAGAAAGAGGAAACTGTGAAAAGGTCTCAAATTCCAATGGATGTAGTTCTTCTTGCAGCAGTCTCTATAACCAGAGTTTCTACTTCAGGCACAACAACAAATACAAGTACAACAGAAGGAGTTGAACATCTTGCTGAAGTTGTTTAGAACATGTCTATTCAGAGTAGAAATCAAGAAGTTGCAGGATGAACTGAAGGAATTACAAATATGAAAGTAGTTGCAAACAATTCACATGCAATTGAGTTGCGGAGTGAAAAAGTTCAAATTGAAGTATTACAAAAAGAAATCAAAGAATCTTACCTTGGAAACAAACTGTGTTTAGCAAAGGAGATTTTATGGGATGAGATTACTAAATCAATCAAGGATATCTAGCCTTATATTAGGATAATATTTGATAAAATAGACTTGTTGGAGAAAGCTCAGGAAGCTATTGAAACTATCTCCAAGGAACTTGAGGACATGCCAGAAGTTGCCACTGAGATAATCAAGTTTCTCAATTCTAAACACAGCTATGAGCTTCAAGAATTAGGTACAAATGACAGGACAACAAACATACTAGAAGTGAAGAAGATAATTACAAAGAAAAACCTCATTCTTCAGTTGGAGGAAAAATAGAGCAGTGTTAATGTCATAGTTCAATGATTTTTCAGCAGGTTAGAACTCTTGACCAGCAAGGGTTTACCCTCTATGCTTGTGATAAATGATAAACTAATTCCCATTGAAGATTATGTTCGAAATCTTACAGAGGTCAATACCAATGCAGCTTCAGTTTCAAACATAAGAGGTGCAACAACACCAAGGGTTGTTTTGAATGCACTCAGAGATACCTTTTTCATCCTAAATGAAATCATACATATATTTTCAGTAAAAACCACTATTACTAAATATACAAAAACGGATGTAGTTTATCGAAGGGTAACTAATTTATCTATCCCAGATAAGAAACATTGGGAATAGTTAACTGATTTACTTGACTGAAAGGAGGATCAAAAAACATTCAATATTTCTAGGAATAGTTGTCAACATTTCAGTAGTTTTCAGCTTTTCCAAGAACAATCATCAACAACTCAACACCAAAATAGTGACAGATCAACTATCATTTTATATGCCTAATTTTGTATTGATCTATTTTTGTAAATTTCTTTAAGATATCTTCTTAGCTCGAAGATTGTTTAAATAACTCCCTTCCACAAGTTATTAAGGGTTTCACCCTTGAAGAAACATTTGTAAGCATTAAATGTACTTGGCTTTTTCTGAATCATTAATAGCAAAGCAAAGGATTTTGAGTTTTGATTCATACAATTTTGTGTTCCCTGTAAGTTTTTCAATTTTCATTCATTGTGTTCTTTCTTCATATTTTTAAGTTTTACAAAGATAAACAAGTAGGAATAGTTGTGTTTCAATTTACTCCTATAAGCTTATAAAGTGATCATCTTTAAAGAGAATGAATTATATAAACTGTTTGTTTAACTAATTCCCTCTAAATAATAAAATCATCAGCATATTTTGTAATATTATGCATATTCTGTTTAACTTTCTGAACATTGTGTGAAGGTTTTCTTACTTTTGGTTATTTCATTTTCTATTTGAAAATTGTAATAGTCATATCATCTTTCAATTTCTGCTCATCACCAGACAAGATATATCACTGTGTGGATTTTAATAGCATCCCTCTGTTTAAATATTAATACTATTCAAAAAGGTTAGGCATGACTGTTTTAAATTTGTTTCATAGATTGGTCCTCCAAAATTAAAACAAAACCCGCAAAACAAATATCTTAGATGCCCTGGCATGATACCTGACCTTTATCATCTCAAAGATACAACATCAATCTTGCACCATTGTCGGGGACTCAAATTTCATTAAGTTTTCTTGGGTCAATGATATAATTCCAATTCCTTTAAGGTGACTAAAGATCTAGATAGGTCAAAATCCTTCACCTGGCGACTCTACTATGCCAACCTAAAACTTTTTAAGCACACTAGATCCCATTTTGAATCTGACATAGTTAGTCCTCTGTCAAATCTAGAAAGACTTGTGAGAAAGGCTAGTTCTAGAAGGAGACATCAACCATCTTCTTCTACTTCAGCCTTGCAATATGAAGATATATTACAATTTGATCCCTATAGTAATATTCCATCGAATCCAGGTTACACTCACTTATCACCTAGGGTTGCTGAACTCTTAGATAGGGGAGTTGATTTCAAAATATATTTTGTTATTAATTCACTTGAAATTCATCCAAAACCCCCACTTCCACTGGGATCACCTAAATCTGAGTTTGATATAGGTGTTTATTTACTTGAATACAAACCTACAAACTTTATATCCCCCACTACTCATTCATTTCATTCCACTTCTGAACAACCTGAATCTTCTACTTCTAAACAACCTGAAGGGACCTTTGCTATATATTCAAATCCACTCTTTGAAACAAAAGAGGATATCCATTCTCAGGTCCACAAGTTGGTTATTAAGACTCCTTTGAAATCATTCAAGATGTCTCCACCTTCTTTTTCTCCTCCTTCTTCACCCCCACATAGTAATTTACTCCCTCTATCACCATCTTCCTCTTCTTTATCATCATCTTCACAAACATCTCATACATCATCTTCTACTATGGCATTCCAACCCATTTTACAAACAAGATATGTAGCTTTAGTTTTACCTCCAATCCTTAATGCTTTCCCTAATGGATATTTAAAACACCTTCCTAGATATAATGGAGAAACTGGTCCCTCAGCTGAGGACCATCTTCAAGCATTTCTAGACTTTGCAGATAACATGAACAGTAGAGGTTGTTTGTTCAGTCTCTTAGGGGAAATGTGAGAACTTGGTTTAGGCATTTACCTGTAAATTCCATTAGAAACTAGGAAGAGCTAACAAATGTATTCAAAAATCAATGGGGAGTGAAGAAAGATTCTCTTTACTTTTTGACTAAGTTTGAAAAACTTAAAAGAAACTTTTGTGAGCATGTCTCTAATTTTATCAAAAGGTTCAACAAAATTTATCATAATATGCCCCCTGATTGCAAACCCCCTGTAGCAGCAGCCAAGTCTAGGTTTTCAAAAGCTTTTGAAGATGATTTTGTTGTGATGTTAAGAGAAAAAACTTCAAGGACTCTTGAAGATATTCGAACTAATGCTATAGAGGTGGAAGAAAATAGGGTTGCCTCAGCCACTTTAAAAGCTAAAGAGGAAAAGGCCCAAAGAAACTTAAATTGAGTCAAGAGGCCTCTACTTCCTCTAAGACTAAAACTGAAAATTCTAAAATAGATTAGATAACTTCACTTCTTAGAAATCTATCTAATATAATTTCAAAGATTGAGACTCAACCTAAAACAATTCAACAAATGGTCACTCAAGCCCAAAATCAAAATCAAGGTTAATACAAAAGAAATCCACTATTACAAATTCTTCAAAGGCCCAATAATGATCAACAGGTTCCAACTCCTTTAGTGATAGATGATCAATAGCCTGATGACAATAGTATGACTATCACTGAAGACATTAACAATATGGATGCCTCTTCTCGTCAAACCGCTATTATTCCTCTCTCTCAACAAAAGCAGGTTCAAGAAAACCAAGACTTCTCACAGGCTTCCAAATACCATGCCTTCTCTGAATTCCTAATTACAGATCTGAACAAAAGATATGATTTGGGGCCTAGACCTGGCCCAGGAAGACCTCCTATGGAACCTACAATAATTGAACCTTGTACCAAAGCTATTGAAACTCAGACAACTATTATTCAACCATTAAATCAATCAATTGATACTTCTCAAATTGAAAAAAAACATTTTAACTACATTTAATGTTGAAAAGGAGTTAGAAAGAGTTAAAATCTCTATACCACTTTCAGAACATTCCAAAAACCCTGGATATAAAAATCAAGTCTCCAAATGGATATAAAACACCTTAGTTAATGCTAAAAGTGATATTATTAGTCTTCAATGTGAAAAACCAACAATTGTCTTTAGTCCTATCTCAGATATGATAGATGAAATAGTACCCCCTTTCTATGTGACTCTTAAAACAAATGATTCCATGCTATACAATTGTATGCTTGATTCTAGAGCATCACATAATCTCATGCCAAAAAATATCGTGCATGATTTAAATCTCAACATAACTAGATCCTATCATGATTTGTACACTTTTGATTCCAAAATGAGGCCTTGCCTAGGATTGATTAAGGATTTAGTAGTTACTCTCGCCCAAATCCCAATAAAAAGTGTAGTGTTAGATATAGTTGTCACAAATATCCCTCCCAAATTTGGAATGCTCCTTTCAAGATCTTGTTGTGCCAAATTAGTGGGAACTCTTTAAATGGACATGTCTTATGCCACTATTCCAGTTTATGGGGGAGAACAACTAAGGTTGTATAGAGAGGTAATATTTGTGCACACTGTATGCAAAAAAAATCAACCAAGGAACCATCCCATTTATGCAATTGATCAAGATTTTGGTTGTTTTCAACTCTCTTCAAACCAAACACATGAAACTCAAGTAAAAATTGAAGATGTAATTTAAAGTCCTGTACCAAATCAAACTAATGTATGGAAGCTAATCTTTGATGGTTCTTGTACAAAGGATGGAGTAGGAGCTGGGGTAGTATTAATCTCACCAGAAAAAGAAAACATTACACAATCATGTAAACTTGATTTTGAAGTTACAAATAACATAGCTGAATATGAGGCTTTCCTTTTAGGATTGCAGTTAGCCAAGAGCTTAAAAGTACAAAACCTGAGTGTTTTCACTAACTCAGAGCTCATTTTTAAACAAGTTAGAAACATTTGCCAAACAAAACATCCTAGGCTTAGATCTTATCGAAATGAGGTTTGGGATTCAATTAGAAATTTCTTTAATAATTTTAATTTGACTTATATCCCAAGGGATTAGAATATTCATGCAGATTCCCCAGTTGTTTCTACTAGTTCATTTAAAATTCCTAATAAAACTAATGTCCTCTATCAAATACAAGTCAAATACAGGCTATCCATCCCAGATAATCTAAAATATTGGCAGATATTTGAAGATGATGAACAATTAAAATCTTTTATGCAGGTTATAGATGAATTTTTAGTTCTACAAATTGATGAAGATAGAACAGAAACAAATGAAAATGATAATTTCAATTTCAATTCAAAAATTTCCAATCATGATATCATTCAGTTGTCTAACAATTTTATTCCCAAAGGTCTCATTCCTTCAGAGAAATTGTTTGATTAAAACAATGTCCTCAGAAACCCACAATCAATATCTCCACAAGATGACATAGAGGAAGTAAATATTGGAACAAATGATGACATTAAGAACATCAAAATATCTGCATCCTTAGATCCCGAAATGAAAGATCAATACTTTAAGTTACATGAAAAATACAAGGATGTTTTTGCATGGACTTATGCTAACCTAAAGACTTATCATACATCACTGATACAACATAAGATTCCTTTAAAACTAGAAGAAAAACCTTATCAATAGAAACTTTGCAGGATTAATCCAGCTCTTCTACCAATTGTAGAAAAGGAAATTAAGAAAATGCTAGATGCCCAAATTATTCTACCCCTTAGATACTCTAATTGGGCTGCTAATTTAGTTCTTGTTAAAAATAATAATGGGTAAATTATACTTTGTGTGGACTTTGGGAATTTGAATAAAGCATCATTAAAAGATAACTATCCTTTACCCAAAATGGATCAGTTACTTCAGATGGTTTAAGGAGCACAAAGACTTTCCTTGCTTGATGGTTTTTTAGGTTACAATCAAATAAATGTTGATCCAACAGACAGAGAGAAGACAACGTTTACTACACCCTGGGGTATATTTATGTATTCTAGAATGCCCTTTGGCTTATCCAATGCTAGAGCAACATTTCAGAGAGCTATGGACATATCTTTTGTGGGTCAAGTAAAGAAATTTGTAGTCATTTATCTTGATGACATAACTGTTTTTTCTAATTTTGATTAGAAACATCTAAAGCACTTGATGAAGGTTTTTGGCAAGTGTAGGAAATTTGGAATATCCATGAATCCTATAAAGTATCTATTTTCTATCAAAGAAGGAAAACTGCTAGGCCATATAATCTCAAAGGAAGGAGTGGTGATTGATCCCAAACATGTATTTGCCATTAAAACATTGTCAGTACCTAGAAATAAGAAGGAGATTCAATCTTTTCAAGGCAAGATTAATCTTTTAAGGATATTCATCCTGAATCATGCTAAAATTACAAAAGACATAACTGATATGCTTTGAAAGGATCATGAAGTTTAATGGACTGTCTCTTCCAAGTATGCATTTGATCAAATCAAGACGGTTATCTTTGAAGCCCTAACTTTGGCCAGTCCGGATTATACCAAATCATTCATTATGTTTTCCTCTCCTCTGAAACAACCCTTGTTGATGTTTTATTACAAAAGAATGAATATTCCCATGACCAACCTATAACATTTTTCAGTAAGGTTATGAGAGATGTCGAGCTTAAGTATGAAATAATTGAGAAGAAAGCCTATGCCCTTATACAAGCTCTGAAATCATTTAGGATGTATGTCCTACATTCACCTATTACTGCTTATGTTCCTAACAGTGCTATAAAAATTGTTTTAACCCAACTAGACACTAATGGGAAGAGAAGTAGATGGATCACTCAAATACTAGAGTTTGATCTAACTATCAAAACCACAAAGCTAGTAAAGGGTCAAGGATTAGCTAAGCTTATAGTTGAATCCAGCTGTAAAGTGTTGGACATCAACTCTGTTTTGGAAATATGAGAGGAGAATCCACAAGAACCTTCTCAAAGTTCAGATAAGAAGAATCCACAAGAACCTTGTATTCATGCAGAAGGGGATAATCCACAAGAACCTTCCCACCATCCTAAAGAAAAGAAACTACAAGAATCTTTACCTTCAAATCAAACCATCTCCCTACACATTAATGAGAAAATTCTTTTGTCAAATTGGTATCAAGATATTGTAAATTTCTCGATCCATTTTGAATGTCCAACATCATTCTCCAAAATTCAATGTAAAACTCTCAAATTAAAAGTAGTCAAGTACTGTATCATAAATGAAAATCTATACTGGAAGGACCCACTAAATATCTTTTTATTATATTTAACAAAATCAGAGACTGAAGGAATAATTGATCAATTTCATACAGGATTTTGTGGAGGACATTATGCTTGGAGAGAAACAACATATAAGATATTAAGGGCAAGATTTTATTGGCCAACATTGTTCTTACAAGTAGGAGCAAACGTCAAAACTTGTGTCCCTTGTCAGATGTTTGCTAGTAAGCAAAAACTAACAGCTCGTCCACTGATCCCAACAATAGTCTCAACACCTTTTCTCCAATGGGGATTAGATTTTATTGGAGAGATTCATCCCACTTCAAGCAATCAACATAGATGGATCCTCACTGCAACAGACTACTTTACCAAAACGGTGGTAGCAATTCCAGTAAGAAATGCTACTGATTCAGTAGTAATCAAATTCATTAAAGAAAACATTTTATCTAGATTTGATTTCCCAACCCAGATTGTTACTAACAATGCCACAACATTTTCCAATGTTAAAATGATTGAGTTTTGCTAGAAATATCAAATTATGTTACATCATTCAACTCCATATTATCCTGAAGTTAATGGTCTTGCAGAATCACCAAATAAAAGTCTAATAAAGGTGATAAAAAAGACTTTAGCGGATCATAAAAAGAGTTGGGACTCTCATCTAATTTATGCACTCTGGGAAAATAGGATTACTCTAGAGAGCTCTACTCAAAAATATCCTTTTTAGTTAGTCTATGGGAAAGATGCAATTTTCCCTACCAACTTGGCCTTCCTTGTTTTAAAGTTTATGCAGGATTTAAATGATGAACCTGATGATTTTTCAAGGAGAATAAATAAAACTACTGAATTAAATGAAAACAGAGATGAAGTTAAATACAAATTTAAAAAGTATTAGAATAAGATGAAGAGCATGTTTGACAGAAGAGCGATGGAAAGGGACTTCAAAGAAGGTGATCTAGTTCTAAGATGGGATTCCAGAAGAGAAGACAAGGGAAAACATGGAAAGTTTGACAACCTGTGGTTTGGACCATTAGCCATCACTGAAGTAAAGGAAAACAACCCTTTTGTGCTACAAAATACTGAGGGGCTATATACCACTTATCTATTAATGGAGGGTTTCTCAAGCATTACATTTAGTACTGAGAAGTAGATTTGACTACTACCATTATAAAAAAGTCTGGTTTATTTTATTTTTCAAATTATTAGTGTGAATTTTTTTTTTTTAACAACAAAGACTCCATAGCCTGAGGAGAAGGCACATGGATCTGCAATTCCTCTGCATTCTATAGGAGAAAGTAGTCCCCAGTTGGAGCCGATGTCGTAGCTTTTTTGGTTTTGGTAAGTTAGTATCAATTAGTCAAAAAATGAAAATAATTTCAAAAAATGTTAAGTTAGGATATGGACAAAAAGAGTATTGAATCAAAAAATGTTAGGGATATTTTGATGAATAACTCCACATCAAATAAAATGTTAGAATAAATTTCCTAGAAAAGGAAGGCAAAAATAAAAAAATGTTAGATTAGAAAGAAAAGAAAAATAATAACAAATTTTGAAAGTGTTGCAAATCCAAATGCCACTACTCTTAGTCAAAGTTTATTTTTGCAAATAAAAGTTGTGTGCAGATTGTTTAAATGCCACACATGTTCATACAATCCAATTGTATAGTTTAATCATGATTGGATTTGATTTAAATTGTTTGTCAATAGGTAGAAAATAAAATTTGCTCAACAGTTTAATCTGAGCCAATGGAAGCAATAAGGGATAGAAGTAGATTAAACATTAAAAGGAAAATGTTGAGTTGCTAGTCTAAATGCACTCAGGTGACTAATATTGAAAAAATGTTAGGAAAGTAAAGGTAGGTAGAGAAATGAAATTGGAGCATGATAGAATTGCTATCCTAAGTCAGAACATTGGATACATGTGTATATGGTGATTGGTTTTAATTAACCATAAATTGTAAATATCAATGTTATTTGTAATATTCAAATTTTATTCATTCATTTGCCATACCCCATACCCCACACATGTCACATCCATGATAACTATGGACCCTAGCATTGCTTTATGCCCTATCACATTAAAGCTCATTCACATAATTTTCATCCCATACACTCCCCCGAGGTTCGACAGCCTACATCACTCCTCGGCCCTCCGTTTCCATCCGAACTTTATCAGCAGGTGGGGGGTCCGAAGTCGGCAATCTTGGAAACCGCCCTCTGAAACTTTTTTTCCTCCATCCTAGTCTTTCGAGACTCAAAATCCCGAAACAACTTACCACCCGAGCTTACTCCCAAACACAGTTTTCATTTGATCATTTACCACTGCTCCTATGTCATCATCCACATCCACCCCATGTCACTTCCTCTGTCCATTCAGATGCCGCCTATTTTTCCATTATTAATTTAATTCCCCGTTCCCACTCACACATCAATATTCCATTAATCCATTTATTAGCCATGTTGGAGAATTAATGACAATTTAACCGTTGATTGATGAACCCGCTCCATGTTATTCATTATAAGCCTTGTTTTTCACAAAAACCTTTACACAATTCATTCCCATAATTTGTTGGATACTTGAAGCTTGTAGCCAAAAGACAGATTCATCATTCAACAGAATTTTCAATTCTATTCAAAACCAAGCCGACATCCAAGTCCACCTAATCCATTTTCAGTTATACTGTTTTTCTATTATCATTGTGTTTCAAACCAATTCTTCCCTTTTCTGTCAAGTTCAACTTGCAATTCACATAACAAAATGTCTCCTAAGTGAAAGGAAATTGCAGAAATCCCAAATCCTCTCATTCATCCACAGGTTGACTTCCATCATACTCCCCTAGTCGACAGAGACTATAAAATCATTGAGTCTTTGTCTCAATTTGATTTATATGAAATCTACTATTGGATGGAGGATTAGTTAGTTGATCAAACATATGAAATAGGACTTTGGGACTCCCACCTTCCTTGTTACATTTTCCCTCAGATACATAGAGCACCTAAATTTTTTAGGAAATGCCATGAATCCTATGATCCCAATCAAAGAGCTATCATTCACCTACAAGAGAAATCCTCTGTTTCATCAATGCTCATTCTATTGTACAGATGTTGCAGGCCCCAACTATTGCAACAACCCATCCTTTTTTCTCATGAAAACCTAATAGAAGCCTATCAAAAGCTATATTTCACTAAAATATCTCAAACTCTTGAACTTTTCCTAGCTATAGATAGTCCTCTTCCTAAAACAAATCCTCCCTATGATTCATCCATGTTTCTAGACAGAACCAAGCAAATTACCACTATTCTTTCTTATCTGCTTGGTTACAATTCTGATCAATATGTAAATGAAGCCATCACGGGTTTCTTATCTATCTTTTTTACTGATTCCAAACCCATTGTTCACTATAATTTTAGCCAATTTCTAGCTAAGGCCATCCATGAACAATTTGTCCAACTTAATATTGAAGAAGCATTCAAGTATCCTTCAGTACCTATATATCTTTTTATATACTTTCAGGGAGACAAGTTTCCATTCACCTTGCAGAAGTTAGATGAAGAAGGCAATCAACAACCAGTGATATTTTGGACTTCTATGGGAATAAAGGAGAAGGAAGAATTTACATATAAACAATTCATAGAATTGTTTGTTCATCCAGCTATTAATCTTATGAGCAGCACTCCAGTACCAAGAATTAGTGATGAAATTGTGAAAGTATTGCAGCTAGTTGATCAAGCCACAATAGGAGATTGGTATCTTTATCAAAACTATATAGAAATCAGAGTCTATGGATGTGATCTTCCACCCTATAAATTTCCTAAGTACCTCCTTATTAGAATTTTTGCATTGGAATATATGAGGCAGAGGTTAAATGCAGATGAAGTACATTTTGTGGCTGCAAAGAAGAAATCACAATTCAAGCTAAAGGGTCAGGTTGGTCCATTCATATGTAACACTAGAGCAACAGGAGAAGAAGCAGACAAGTTATTTAAGGAAATGAAGTTTGGTCTCAGCTTCACTTGGTCTTATGACCTAATGGGAGTAATTTCAAAACTCAAGGTTGAAAATAAGTTTACTGTATACCACCACATAGCCAGGCCTGAAATAAAACAATACAAAAATTAGTTAGAATGGAAAGAGAACACCCTTCAAGAAGCTGAACAACATGCAATCTCTACCTCAAATGTACAAACTCCACTTGCACATGATAAGACAACTAAATTAGGAAGGGAAGAACATACATCCCCTACAACTGAAGCATCAAGTGAGGGCTTTAGAATTGTACATAGAAAGAAGAGACCCGGGATCTCTATGAAGGTTAGTGCAACAAATGAGTCACAGAAAGCAACATTTGATGGACTTGGAGAGACTTTTCTTTTTACACAATCTGTTGGAAAGTTTACTGAGTCCCCCACTCATTCCACTACTTCTTAAGAACAACAGGTGATTTAGACCAGTGGAAGTAGTCATAATGACAAAGTAGATGATATATTTCATGCCTTCAGTGAAATTAAGAAGAAGAATGAGGAATTGAAGTTGAACACTTATACTCAATTCTCGAAACACTCTTCCAGTTCTCAAACTAGACTTCTTTCAGTATTTGACTCTGAAAAGGGTAAAATGCAGATGGCTTTCTTACAACCTCAAATTCCATAGCCCAGGACTCTTGCACATTATCAGAAGAAAACCTCATTTGAGTTTAATGTAAAATATGTACATCCAATTGACCAAATTGAGATGCACAAATAGACTAGCCAAATGATTTCTTCCACTTTAACTAACACTTCTATGAGTTTTTCAAAGTTACACGTCACCTTGGCCAATAAATAGTCACAGCTCAAGTTGGAAAAAATTTCCTCACTGGCAAAGGACACCAAGATCAAATCTTTGGAAGATCTGGTGTTGAAGATGGGATATGATCCCTCAAATATAAATGTTGCATAAGAACTTGTAAGGAAGAAAAATGTTGAGCTCTCAGCATTAAGGAAGAAATCAAACTGCCAACATCTAAGGACCCAATGACTAAGGAGATTGAAGAAACCGAGACTCATAAATTTGACATGATGAAGCTCATCATGGAACAAAATCTGCAAATAAAACAGATGGAGGAGAAAATGGAGAAAATTGTCAAAGAGAAAGAGGAAGTTGTGAAAAGGGCTCAAATTCCAATGGATGTAGTTCCTCTTGCAACATTCTCTATAACCAGTGTTTCTAATTCAGGAACAATAGAAACTATAGGTACAACAGAAGGAGTTGAATAACTTGCTAAAGCTGTTCAGAACATGTCTATTAAGACAGTAGAAATCAAGAAGTTGTAGCATGAACTAAAGGAATTACAACATATGGAAGCAGTTGCATACTGTTCACATGCAACTGAGTTGTAGAGGGCAAAAAATCAAATTGAAATCTTGCATAAAGAAATCAATAATCTTACCATGGAAACAAACTGGGTTTGGTTAAGAAAATTTTATGGGAAGAACTTACTGAATCAATCAAGGATATATGTCCTTATATCAAGATAATATTTGTCAAAAAGACTTGTTGGAGAAAGCTCGAGCAGCTATTGAAACTATCTCTAAGGAACTTGAGGACATGCCAGAAGTTGCCACTGAGATAATCAAGTTTCTGAATTCTAAAGACAACTATGAGCTTTAAGAATTAGGTATAAATGACAGGACAACAACCATACTAGAAGTGAAGAATATCATTACAAAGCAAAACCTCATTCTTCAGTTGGAGGAAAAATGCAGCAGTGTTAATGTCATAGTTCAACGATTTTTCAGCAAGTTAGAACCCTTGACCAGCAAGGGTTTTCCCTCTATGCTTGTGATAAATGATAAATTAATGGCCGTTGAAGATTATGTTCAAAAGCTTACAGAGGTCAGTACCAATGCAACTTCGGTTTCAAACATAAGAAGTGCAGCAACACCAAGGGTTGTGTTGAATGCACTCATAGATACCTTTTTCATCCTAAATGAAATCAGACATATATTTTCAGTAAATCCCACTTTTACTAAATATACAAAAATGGATGAAGTTTATCTAAGGATAACTTAGTTATCTATACCAAATAAGAAACGTTGGGAACAATTAACTGATTTACTTGACTGAAAGGAGGATCACACAATATTCAATATTTCTAAGAGCAGTCATCAACTATTCAACAATTTTCAGCTTTTCCAGGAACAGTCGTCAACATCTCAACATAAAAATAGTGACAGATCGACTATGAGTTTATATTCCTGATTTTGTATTGATCTATTTTTGTAAATTTCTTTAAGATATTTTCTTAGCTCTAAGATTTTATAAATAACTCCCTTCCACGAGTTATTAAGGGTTGCACCCTTGAAGAAACATTTGTAAGCATTAAATGTACTTGGCTTTTTCTGAATCATTAATAGCAAAGCAAAGGATTCTAAGTTTTGATTCATACAGTTTTGTGTTCCCTGTAAGTTTTCCAGTTTTCATTCACTGTGTTCTTTCTTCATATTTTTAAGTTTTACAAAGATAAACAGGTAGGAATAGTTGTGTTTCAATTTACTCCTATAAGCTTCTGAAATGATCATCTTTAAAGAGAATGAATTATGTAAACTGTTTGTTTAACTAATTCCCTCTAAATCATAAAATCATCAGCATCTTTTGTAATCTTAGGTATATTTTGTTAAACTTTCTGAACATTTTTTGAAGGTTTTCTTACTTATGGTTATTTAATTTTCTATTTGAAAATTGTAATAGTCATATCATTTTTCAATCTCTGCGCATCACCAGACAAGCTATATCACTATGTGGATTTTAATAGCAACCCTCTGTTTAAGTATTAATACTATTCAAAAAGGTTAGGCATGACTATTTTAAATTTGTTTCATACATTGGTCCTCCAAAATTAAAACAAAACCCCCAAAACAAATATCTTAGATGCCCTGGCATGATAGTTGACCATTATCATCTCAAAGATACAATAGGGAAGACATCTTGATTGCTAACATTAAAGATGGATTAATCTTGGGTTAACTAGGAGGAGAGGTACTCTTTGGAGCATGGTTTTATTTACAACTTTAATGGCCTTTGAACCTCACTAAAAAAATCATATCTTGTATGAGATGAAATTTCCAATATAGAGACCATTCATTATTATTGAGTTCGATACCAAGAAGGACATAGAATGGCCTTTTACTAGAGGACCCTAGTTCATGGAAGGTATGTGTTTCTTTATGAAGCCATGGTACCTTATCTTTCACTTGTATATAGGTTCTCTAATAGAGATCCTAATTTGGGTTAGATTTCCTAGTTTCCCATTGGAATACTGAGGTTGGTTGACTCTATAAATGATTGATAATTACATCAATAAACATGTCTATTTTGGAATAGGGCTTCCAAATTTTTAATTTAATTATCAATAATTATTAGGTGGATGGCATGGATTTCATCTCCATGGATATTCTAGAATATTCATATTAGTATAAACAAATCAAAGGTTGAGATTTATCTCCAAAGTTGTTATGTCATTTTTTCCCTTTTAATTATATTTATTAATTAAAAAAAATGTCATTTAAACAAATGTCATTTGAAGTGATTTATGATTTCTTGAACATTTGGTTTTGATAAGCCATGGTATTGTAACAAATTCTATTGACAAATTAAGAATCTCCATAGTAAAGTGGAGATAAATCTCTATGGTTAAGAATCTGTTCCATGTTTTTTTTTAATTATATATGTTTAACTTATATATTGATTATTTTTGTAATCAATAATAAAAATAATAATAATAATTTAAATAATGTTATATTTATGTCGTAAGATGTTCTTTTGGGAATAACTCCCCCAACTACCACTCTACACCCACTCTACACCGTCCGATGTTAAATGATTGAAAATTATCCCTTCATAGATCCCATTGCTTCAACTATTAACCGATTCTTGATTTAAGCCACTTAACTAAACTGCGAAATTGGATACCACCCCGTGATCTAAACTAGCAGCAAGTCTCTCAAAGCCTTACGATGGACATAACACATGTTTCTTGCAATTTTCTATCGAATATGTTATTCAATGCCAATAGGCAAATGCTTTAAAAATTTAAAATTTTTGTGAAGAAAAAAACTCAAATCCGAACGGTCTTGAGATCTTGATGACCTATCGGGCATAAATTCTTTGCTCAAAAGATTTAGTAGTTGCCAAGCTTCATTTTTGTATTTTTTTTGAAAGAAAGATTGTTAACAGTGTTTACGAGGTTGTTGTAGTATCGTGTTTGGAGCTTTAAGGTTTTTGAATACATGATTTGTCATGGACAAGGCTTATTAATGGGATTCACTTTAGTTCTAATAAGATTTTTTACAAAATGTTTTTCTAGAAACATCGTCATGATGAGAATACAGTTGGGGATGGTTCAATGCCCTTTCTTGGCCATTAACAAATAAGTCGAATTGTTTTGGGACATTGTAGTTTTGTATCTTGCAATGAAATTGGGGCAGAGCCTTGACATTGTTCGACTAGGGATATTTTTGTCAACGAGAGAACGAAGGAAGTGGAAATCCGCATGTAAGACGGTGCTAACAATTTTTCAATTTTTTTTTTTATATAGGATTCATTTGTACGGGTAATATTTAAACTTCCCAACACTTTTTATTTTTAAAGTTTTGTAGCAATTTTTTTTTTTGCAGTCAACTCCTCATAGTTCCAATAGGTGTATTGGATTTCTAGTTCTTACATGTTTTCTAGGGTTCTGGATTTTATTTACAGGTACACTTAAAACTTTGTGCCCAGGTTTGTTGTATTGCCCTCAATTTCTCTAATGTGTTTTAGGGTGTGAATTGAAGCAGACCGAGGCTTGGAAAACTTGGCATATATGCATCTGTCACAGAGACCCCCTAAGAGAGGTGTTATGAACCCTGAAAGTGCCATGTTGGCACCTGTCATGAGGCCCTTTGTGGTCTCTATACCTCTTACAATGCATGTTTCTTTTTCCAATATGAGGCCCCATATTGGTATATTCAATTGTTTCTCTTGTCTCTGGGCCCATCATGACGATGATGCCTATCCCTAGAAATGTTATTTTGGCTTCTCCCATTGAGATTGATATTGCTAGATCACATGCTCTTGAAAAGGTATTTTTCTTAAGAAATTCCCATATATTTTGAATATTGAAATAGGTTTGGGTTATTTGTCTTCTAGATATTTCTCGAGGTCTCACACATCGGTATATTCCAGTTCCAAATTGATGCAGAATTGATATTGATTGAAAAAGAAGAAGCAAAGAGGTGAAGTGTATTGGCTCAACTTGAATAGGTATATTCATTATTGCATCTTTGGTTAATGTTTTTCAGTGCACGTTGTGAGTTTGCAAGTGGAGTTTGAAAACAAGTCAGACCTCTTCATTTTGACTACATATATGGCATTGATCTATACTTGTACCAAGCCACAACGTTCGATACAAACTCTAGGTTATGTAGAAGATGCATGCAGTGGATATAGAAAGAAACAAAAACCAAGTCCAGTATCAGACCCTAGACTTATTAGAGCTCTTGAATTAGTATTGTAGCTCAGAATCTGAAATCACACTGGAAGTCATTCAACTAAAACATGCAATCAAGAAAATTCTATAAAAAAGGCAGGAGTGTATCACAGGACCATATTGACCACATGAAATAAATTTCAAGAAGTTCAACCAATAAGAAAACCCATAAATGCTTAGAGGAAAACAACATGAACTATTATTTTAAGAACCTTTGAAATATTGTACAGTGTACATTGATGAGCCTTATCATTGGGTAACTATATGGACCTTAATTCACCTCCTAGCTTAGTCAAATCAACTCTTCTCACAATTTATTACATGTTTTGATTATATTTTGTTTAATGAGATGAGTCAAAGTGAGATATTATGCCTAGTGGACTAACGTGCATTGAATGTAGGTTTGTGAGAGAAAATCAAGGAATTTTGGCAAGATTAAGGGATGAAACTCGAATGGAACAAGGAAGAGAGATTGTAGGAGGTAAATCCTCCTCATTTACTCCTCCCTCATTCGATTATTCCCCCATCAATCACACTAGCTCGGAGTACAAGTAGCCAAGTCATTAAGATCAAAAGGCAACCGAGCAAGTGACAGTCAAAGAGTTAGTTTATCTCAAGTTTGGGAGCCGAGCCTCTGTAGATTTAAGGAAGTCATTGGAGACTTCAGTTGTATAAATAAAGAGGCCTAGAGCCTCATTAGGATTTCAATTTTTGCTGTAAAAACACTAGTTATTTTTTAGCTCCAGACTTGTGGAAGACATTGCTATGTAATTTTCTGTTTTGATAATGAGAATGAGCTTTTTCTTGATCCAGTACTAAGTTAACTCGGAGGGCTGAAGCTCTTGGTTTATGGCCCAACCCTAGCAGCAAAGGCTCCTCTTCTTGTATCTGTATGCTTAGATTGATTTCATAGATTCATCGTTAAATTGTCCTTAGAAGTATTTCATTGCAAGTGGTGTAGATTTGATTAGTTTCCTTCCATTTGTACTTTACTTCAGCAGTAGTTTAGAAGACATAAAGGACCATCAAAATGTTGTCAATAGGTGTTTTGGCCTCACTTCTTCCTTCAGGGATCATTATTTGAGGAAATGACTCCTATGCAGCCCCAAAAAAGACAGAATTCTACTTTCTCATAGAAATTAGAGTTTTATCATTATTTGAGGAAATGACTCCTATGTAGCCCCAAAAACGACAGAATTCTACTTTCTCATAGAAATTAGAGTTTTATCATTATTTGAGGAAATGACTCCTATGCAGCCCCAAAAAAGACAAAATTCTACTTTCTCATAGAAATTAGAGTTTTCTGTACTTAAGCCAACATATGATCAATTTGAAAGAGGAGGACCTGTCATCATTTCTTTCATATTCAACCTTACAATAGATCTCATCAATGGTTCCATCTTATTTTGCAAGCTTTCCTCATGCATGAAGTAGACAACTAGCTCATTAAACTATGTTTTCCTACCTTATTCAAATTCTCCTTGTTTACATGATTTTTGGGAAAATATAAATGTTTGATGCAGTGGAGGTGTTTCATAATTAAAGATATATCTCATATGCATAAGCCTCTTTCAAAATTCATCCATCCATGATCATTCCTTGCTTTCACTAAGACCCTCACCAATTCATCATTTTACAAGGAAACTTCTCCAAGCACGTTGAGCAAATCCAACCATCTCCCAACCTTAGTTTTGAGTTTTATGTGATCCTCAGCATTTTCTTGCTTCATTCCATCCACCAACCACCTTCCCTAAGCCTTCCATCGCCTTCAACACCCATGTTTTTTCCCTCGGCTATATCCTATAGAAATACAGGGAATCCTGTAGGTTTTTAGGACAATCTATAGGTTTTCTTGTAGTGGCCTGTTTTGAGTCCAACTTGAGGGAGAAACCTTTAGGAAGCCAGGCAAAGTCACCTAATGGTCTCCCAAACCTCCCAACCATCCATCAGCATTCCTAAGCCACCTGCCACATCACCAAAAGAGATTAGCTTTCACGCTTTTCCATAAAAAGACAAAAAGAAGAAAACAAATTTATTCTAGCCATTTACATGCACAGTAGTAGAATGTTGATGTTTTGGATTTACATGATTAAGAAAATATAATTTCATACATGTTAACCTAACATTCTTTCTGAAACATAGTCTCTTAGCAGTTAGTTAGAAAATGGTGTGTTTTTAGCATTGGATTTTAGTCTTTTTCCTTATTGCAGTAGACAAGCTTTCTCATAGAGTAGATTTCTCTTTCCCTCATCAGTAATCAAGATTCTTTTGAACCCACAGAAGTCTAGCTTGAAAAAACCTAGTGGTCTCTTGCCAGCTGAATGGTGACAAAAGGGCAGAACCATCACTTTTACTTGTGTATACATCATTGTCACCTCCAAGTTTGTAAAAACCCCTGGTTGATAAAGTAAAGCTGGTAGCCCTAAGAGTTACAACATTCTTGCTACAACACTGGTGCTCATCACTTTTCAGTGCCATTGTCAAGGAGCTGTCTGAGTAATATGTGATTACTGCTTTCTTTCTTCCATTTCTTGTTTTTGATATTATGCTACTGTTTCATTTTTGCAAGGGCAATTTAGTTGATTTCTTTTTCCATTCTACAAGTAAGATTTCATTCAAGTAGTTAGTTTTCATTCAGTCTGCAATTTCAATTCTGCAATCATTTTCAAATTTTGAAAAATTACAAGACTAAACAAAAAACATTTTTTTCATGCCTCATAGGAATAGGGATAACTTAGGGAAATTTTTTCCAGATACCCCCACTGCTTCAAACATCCAACCTTCCCTCTTCTTCAGTGGCTATGAATTGGAGGAACCCTTAGGTGAGCAACCAGAAATATTTGAAGAACCTGCAAGGGAAGAAGAAGAAGAAGAAGAACCCATTCCTACTGATCCAATGGCTAAAAATAGAAATGACAGAGGGAATAAAGAAAGAGTTGAGGGTGCCTTCCACATTAGGGAAACTAATGGGGATACTAAGATGAAGAATATAAGCCCCTCTACCCTTCCTCATTTCCATGTCTTGACCTTAGAAGATCTAGACACTTTCTTATTTGAATTTCTTGTCATATGTCGAACCTATAACTACACCAATGGTGAGCAGAAATTGAAACTATTCACATCCAGTCTCAAGGATGTAGCTTTTCGTTGGTTCATGGGTTTATTTGGGGATAGCATCACAACTTGGGATTAGATGCAACAAGCCTTCAACAAAAAGTATCGTTACTACTGTACTTCTAAAGACACTAAAGAGGAAATTCTTAGCATGACGTTAGGGCATGATGAATCCTTAAAATATTATGAAGAAAGATTCCAGCTTAGCTACAAAAGGGCTAGGTGCACACTTGAACTTAAGTCACTGAAGCTAGCCCTGCTTAGAGGAGTAAGGGAAGATCTTCTGGATACCCTAAAATTGTTAGCAAGAGGGGACATCTACCAGTTAACTTATGAGGATATCAACACTCTCTTTAGAAACCATTCTAGGGTAGCTAGGAAAAGGGGTAGGGGTAATCAACTAATGGTCAATCCATCCTCTTCCAATGCATCCATCAAGGGTGAAACTGGAAAGATGTTGGAGGATTTCAAGAGTGAGATGTTGCAAACCCTTGCCCTACAGATGTACACTATGCACATTAAGAGAAAACATGAGAAAGTAGAGAGGGCCTTAGCCATTTTCTACCCTAGATGCACCAGGAGGCACCCTAAGAATGAATGTCCATTGAATTCGATTGAAATCTGCTCAGTCTGTGAAGAGAACAACTCCACAGACAAGTTCCCTTCTCTACCTGGAATGAAAGTTGTATATCAAGGAGCTAAAGGGGTGATAGACCAACTCTGCTACATAAATCAAAGGAGACCCCATGGGCTTAGGCCATACCAGCAAGTCATGCAAGGGTCATCCCATGCATATTACAACCCCAACCAAACCACATCAATTCCCTCTAGGGGGGGGCCTGCTCATCCTTCCTAGTCTACACCTCCTCCTTAGTCCTTTGCACCACTGTATCAATTCTAGCCAATGATCCAGTCATTTTAACCATATGCTCTACCACAACCTCAGTGGAATGCATAGCGCTAGGGGTGGAGGCCCCCATACAACAATTCTCAAGCTTTATTGCCTTCACCACCTACTCAACCATATTTTTTATACTCTGCTCCACCTAAACAACCTTAGATGTTTGCCTAGCCAAACCCGAACCCGAACAACAAACAAGCACAACAAGTATACAGTGGAGAGGCATCCTATCCATGTTATGGTGTGGAAATTCAGGAAATCAACTTGAGATCTGGGAGAGTAATCCCTAAAAACCAATCTCTACCTCCACCTAGGGAGGTTGAAAAAGAAAGAGAGAAAATTACACCTAAAATAAATCCACCACCCTTTCCTGAGAGATTAACCCAACCACTCCAGCCTACTCTAGAAGAGACTGAACCTCTGGAAGAATTGAAAAATTTATGTGTCAAAATTCCACTTATCCAAGCTATAAAGGATGTGCCTATTTACAACAAGTTGATTAAGGAGAAGTTCTTCAAGCATCCATGGAGGTGAAGAAGAGATTCCCCTATCATTAATGTCATTGGACAACTATCTAACTTAATGCTAGGGAAGGTAATCTTTCCAAAGTATTTGGACCCTGGAAGCCCTGTAGTAGATGTGCACATCAATGGCACCATTGTCCCACACACTTTGATTGATCTTGGAGCTTCCATTAATGTGATGACCAAGGACACGATGCTCAATCTCAACCTCTAGGGTTCATTGAGAAAGACCACAACAGTCCTACAACTTGCAAACTACTCCACAGTGACCCTTGAGGGGATTGTGGAGGATGTGATGGTATCCATTGAATCTTGGGAATACCCTACAAATTTCCTAGTTCTCCAGCCTAAGGCCAAGCTTACTGGTTACCCTCTCATCCTTAGGAGGCCCTGTCTAGCCACTGTTGATGCCTACATTAGCTGCAGGGTTGGAAATATGACTATAAAAAATGGGCATATGTCTAAGTAGTTAGTCATATACCCTCCTACTCAGCCATCTCTAGAACATGAATTACCTTTATGGCTAGAAGAGGAGAAAGAATATTTATTTTATTCCACCCAACTCTACACCTTAGAAACAACCATGGGAGGGGGACAACTGGATGAAGATGATTTGATTGAACACATACTCCAAAGTCTAACTCCTAGTACATTGTCCTTAGAAAAACTAGTAAAGGAAACCTAGAACAACCATCATATTGATCTATTCTTAGCCGCTTACAACCCTATCCATGTCAAAACCATAGAATTTGGTCCTAAGAGAACTTTCAAAATCAACCCATCTCTTTCTGTTCACCAAGAAGAAAAATTGTGCAACATGCTAAAGGAACATATGGATGCCTTTGCTTGGAGTTACAAAAAAATGAAGGGAGTGCACCCCTGAGTGTGTACTCACCACATTTATATCAAATAAGGGTGCAAACCAGTCCGACAACCCCAAAGGAGGATGAATCCAGCTCTCAAGGATATAGTCAAAGAAGAATTGCAAAAGATGTTAGATGCGAGATTCATTTACCCTATCTCAGACAGTGAGCGGGTCTCTCCTTTGGTGTTGGTTCCAAAGAAAAATGGTAAGTGGAGGATTTGTGTCGACTATAGAGAGTTAAACAAAGCCACAAATAATGACCAAATCCCTCTACCTTTCATCGACCCAGTGCTAGATGACCCAGAAGGGAAAAAGTTTTTCTCTTTTCGAGATAGATTCAACAGGTACAATCAAATCCAGATTAGCCTAGAGGACCAGGATAAAATCACCTTCGCTTGTCCTTGGGGTACTTTTTCCTATAGGGTCCTTCCTTTTGGCTTATGAAATGCTCCTGCCACTTTCCATAAGAAGTCTTGAGTATCATTGTCGAGTTAGTCCATGATGTAGTAGAGATTTATATGGATGACTTTACACCTTATGGATGTGATTTCCAAGAGGCTCTATCCAACTTAGGTAAGGTGTTGAACAAATGCATTGAAATGATCCTGTCTCTTAGTCCCAAAAAATGTGAGAACTTGACGACTGTAGGGACTATGCTAGGTTATATAATATCCAATCAAGGACTACAGGTGGACATAAACAAAATAGCTGTCATCCGAAAGGTCTAACCTCTGCAAAAGCAAAGAGATGTCAAAAGTTTCCTTGGGTTATATGGATACTATTGAAGGTTTATAAAAGAGTTCATCAAGTTAGCTTCTCCTTTATTAGGGTTGTTGGCCAAAGACTCTGAGTTTGTATGGTAAAAAAGTTTTCAAGAGGCCCTGGACACCCTGAAGGACAAGTTAACCACTGCACTGATTCTCTGAGGCCCAAATTGGGCCCTTCCTTTTCATATACATGCTGATGCCTCACACAAAGCCATAGGAACAGCTCTAGGCCAGATAGATGAAAATTGTCTTATAGAATTTACTTTATCAGTAAGAATCTGTCAAAGGTTGAACTGAACTACACAGTGACCGAAAAGGAGCTCCTGGCTATTGCACATTCATTGAACAAATTTAGGCATTACATTGTAGGTTATCAAACATTTGTACATATTGACCATGCTGCAATCAAATATTTAATGAATAAACCTAATGTGAATGCCCTAATTATTTGATGGTTACTTTTATCACAGCAGTTTGATATAACCATTGTTGATAATCCTGGAAAAAAAATTTGCAAATTTTTTTGTCTAGATTAACTTTGCCTGCAGGTGAGGAAGGAATGGTTAATGATCAGATACTAGATGAACACTTATTCACCATTTCAGTTCTCTCTCCATGGTTTGTTGACATGGAAAACTATTTGGTATCTACACAGTGCCCACCGAATTTGTCCTCCAAAGAGAAAAGAAAGATTGTGAGGAAGAGCATCCCATTCACTTGGAGTGGGGGAAACCTCTTCAAACTAGGCCCAGGTCAAATTCTGAAAATATGTGTCAAGGACAAGGAAGTCTTTACATCCTTCTAACCTGTCATGATGGGCCTTGTGGAGGTCACTTTGTAGCAAAGAGGGCAACATTCAAGGTGTTACAAGCTGGTTATTATTGGCCCACTCTTCATCAAAATGTGAAAAGATATACTAGCTAGTGTGATCAGTGCCAAAGGATGGGAAATCCTACTCCAAGGGATGAAATTCCTCTACAACCTTTGATGACTTTCTAGCCATTTGACAAGTGGGGCATGGATTTCATTGCACCTATTAACCCTCCTTCCAAGCAAAGGCAATACATCACTATGTGCACTGACTATCTGATTAAGTGGGCTGAAACCAAGGCAATCAAGGCATCAACAAAGGAGAAGGTGGCTGAGTTCTTAAGGGAAATGGTCTTTTACAAGTTTGGGTACCCTAGAGAACTGGTCACTAATCAAGGTAGCCAATTTACCTACAACATGATTGAAGACTTGTTAAGCCAGCACAAGATCAAGCATAGAACCTCCACTCCCTATCACCCACATGCTAATGGGAAAGTGGAGGTGACCAACATAGTGCTGGAGGGCATTCTGACCAAAGTGGTTAGTAGCAGCAGAAAATATTGGGCAGATAGACTAGTTGAGGCCACCTGGGCCTACAATACCACCTAGAAGACCACCACTGTATTCACACACTATGATTTGGTCTATGGGAAAAAGGACCTGTTTTCCATTGAATTTGAGTACAATACATTGAGGATGGAATCCAAACTTGATCTAGATCTCAGTAGTGCACAAAAAAAATATTTCTCTAGTTGAATGGGTTAGATGAGTTTAGAATGTAGGCCCTCCTACACACAAATGTAATTGAAATTCAGAGGAAGATCTAGCATGACAAGAACATCAAGCATAAGCAATTTCAAGAAGGTGATTGGGATTTATTATATGATTCCAGATATAAAGACTTTAAGGGAAAGTTAAGGACTAGATGGTTAGGGCCTTATGTCATAGAGAAATGTCATGATAATGGTTTAGTACAGATCAGAACCATTGATGTAGAAGCCATTCCTTTCCTTGTTAATGGGTACAGATTGAAAGTTTACAAAACACCATCGTCAAAGTAAGAGTTCATTGATGGTATCAACAAAATAGTGATGGTGGTGGAGCAAGTCTCAACTCCTACCTCATTAAGTCATTAAGAAAAAGAAAAAAGAAAGAAAAATAAGGAGACTCAGGTTAAAACCTCCATGAGGCGCCTGAGTCCCACCATTGGGTTGAAAACCTCTTGAGGTGGACCAATGGTGTAAAAAAAAAGGAGAGAAATAAAAAAATATCTAGGTGAAAACCTCTCTTGAGGCGCCCACTGCAAGCAACTAGGATGAAAACCTCTTGGAGGCAAACTAGTTGTTTTCAAAAAAAAAAATTATGAAAATATTGTTTGTGAGTCATAAGGAGGATGATCAGAGCAACAACGGAGAATCAAAAGGGACCTATTCAACTCATATTTTTATTTTTGCATTCATTATCCTTCATCATTCCACCATTTCTTTCATTTTCTCACTCATTTTCCTCAATTTGCAAGGGTTCTGTGTTTTCTACAGGATTCCCTATAAACCTATAAGATCCCCTTAAAAGCTACAAGATGATTCTATAGGAATTACAATGGCTTGGCAATCCTAAAGGAAGTGACCCTAGAGAAAGGAAATGGCCTACCCATCTCAAAGAAATAAATTTCTACATCACCATCTCATTACCATACCTCTCTCCACCTTGATCACCCCTGCATTCACCAAAAAAATCAGTTTCAATTTTTTTATAGAGTTTTTAAGAAAAAAAAACACAGAGAAAAAGATGAATATAGAGAGCAGGAGTACAACACCTAAAGGTTATTTTTCACCATTCACAAACCCCTAGACCTCCTTTCTACCCATGCCAATCATCCTCAAGTCCCAACAGTAAAATATGATTAAAAAATTTGAGGGAGAAGCAGCTACAGGACATCCTGTAGGAAACCCTATAGCAGCCTATCCCATAAAACATAAATCATAGGTTGTAGCGAGTTTCAAGCATGGAGATCCAAACGTAGAAGAAGCTCCTTTAGAGCCTAGCAGCAGCATCATCATCATCAACACCAAGTACGTGCACATCAAAGAAAATCATTAAAGGATGATAAAAAAAAGAGTAGAAATCACATGGAGCCAACACAAAACAAAGACCTCATTTCTTTAACAACTGCAGCAAGGTATTGTTACCACAGGTAGGTATCTCACTTCCACTCTCTCATTTGCATAATGTGATCAAAAGATGTAAATATTGTGAACAATTTGGTTTATAAGCAAAAGGTGGCCAGTTAACTTGGCCACCTTCATTTAGTCAGCGAAGACAAAACAGTTAGTCCTCACACTCGTGGCAGCAATCAAGTCAAAGAAAAGGAGGATGAGGTCAAAAGCAGTTAATCTACAGATGCCTGAAGTGGGAGTTGATTATGAGGTAAGGAGAATGATGATGTAGTAGTGGGACCAATGGTCCAAAAATAGATATTCATACCTCAGCTTCCAGCACACTGCCCCACTCAAATCAACCATAAGAGGAAATAAACGTCGATCCCCATGCATAGATGCATTCACATTCTTGAGGCTCACACTAGCAAAGTTGTTCTCAGCCCTCAAGCAGTTTACATGAGAGGTAAGTGTCATTTTTTTCCTGCGCAGGACCACCTACAGGATCCTATAGGATCCCATAGCAATCCTATAGGATATAGTCAGGAAATCTGCAGGATTGGTAGTGAGCAATTTTAGAGGGAGAAAAACAGGGGTTGGCTGAATTAAGAATTGTAAGGAGGTAGGCTCTACATTTCCTTCTCTTTTTCCTAGTGAAAGGAACAAAAAAATCCTCTAGTTTGTTGAAATTGATACCTATTAAAGGGAATTCTATCCACACAAATTTCAGTTCAATTTCCTCCATTAAAATTTTGTATCAAACATCTCTTCTCCTCTATCCATTAGACAACATGACAGGGGGGTTTAATAGAAGGGAGCCCTTCAACACTGTGAGGATTCACCAACACCCTCATGTGATAGAAATATTCACAAGGCATAATTGGATGGGTATCTTTGAGAAATTGAGGGGCCATGATGATGAAGTAGCCAGAGATTTTTCTCTCTCCCTCATTACACTACCTAGGACCCATGGCACTGTTGTGGTGAGAGGCTTCTCCATAGAGCTTACCCCTAAACTCATAAGTAGAATTACCACACTCCCCTTAGGAATACCTTGGAGAAAAAAATACAAGGGAAATAACCAAACTGCAAAGAAGAATTTCTTTTTAGAGGGAAAGGAGGCCATGGAAGACAAAAATGGAGTAAGAAGAGCAAGCCTACCATACCTTTGGAATGAAATAAGCTACCACCTTATAAAGTATGTATCATGTGAAGGTAGGTATAGTGTGGTATATGGATACCACTTTAGGCTTCTTGAAGAATTGAGGTTTGGAGCAGATACACCTCCTCACCACAGACTCAACATACCCTACTTCCTTCTTCAATCACTGATAGATATGAGCATGAGGGTGCAGGAAGGAAACTACAAACATCTAGCCCATCATGGGTTAATTAGACTCATCATAGAAGATGCCCTCCAAAACCTTAGAATTCCTATCACATGGGCAATTTTTAGAGACATGCAGACAGAGGAGGATATAAAGCCCTCAAATATGACAAAAGCCCTACTTCCAGTGAAAGGGATGAAGAAGAGACTGAAATAGATGAAGAAGAAGAAAAGAGGGATGAAGGGGAAATAGATGAGGAAGAAGGGGAAGAGAAAGAGAAGGAAAGTGGTGAATAAATAGAAGAAGATTCCAAGGAGGAAACTGATGCACAAGGTGAGGATCTCGAGGGAGAAGAAGAGGAGAAAGACAAAGATGAAAAGGGAAATGGGAAAGAGGAGGAAGAAGACAAGGAGGAGTCACCTAGGGTGTCTCCAGAACCCACTAAGAGAGAGGCAACAGATGCCCTCACTTCCCTTAGCACCCCTGTCAAACAAAAAGGTAAAAGACAGAGACAAACCCCTTTGTACTTTAGAACAAGAAAAATTACAAGGATAAGGCAGGGAAAACCTCAAACTCCCACCAAGGTTCCCATTGTTATTGAAGACTCACCTAAACAGTAGGAGAAGATGGATCTTCTTATAAAAAATCAAGGAGAAGGATCCTCAGGACAAACCTCCCCTAAGTCTCCTATCACTTATGTGAGAAGGCCTATGACTAGATCTACCTCATCAAGGGAAAAGACATCCTACATGATACGCAATAGGACCTACAGGAAGTAGAGGCAATCCTATAGGAAATTCTGCTAAACCTACAAGAAACTCAAAAATTGGATAAGGAAGGGAGTATATAGCAAGAAACAAAGAAGGAAGACCCAGAGCTAAGGGAACCTAGTCCTCAACCTAACCTTGACTCCTACTATAGATTTATTGAAGGGGCTAGGGTCATTCCACAAAAATTTTCCATCCCATTATTCTTTGAGCTTGAGAAAGAAAGAGCAAGAACACATAGATGGATGTAGAT
>APFE030422760.1:39833-66236 GCA_000404065.3 Pinus taeda | reverse complement strand
AGAGCCTCATTAGGATTCAAATTTTTGTTGTAAAAACACTAGTTATTTTTTAGCTCCAGACTTGTGGAAGACATTGTTCTGTAATTTTTTGTTTTCATAATGAGAATGAACTTTTTCTTGATCCAGTATTGAGTTAACTTAGAGGGTTGAAGCTCTTGGGTTAGGGCCCAACCCTAGCAACAAAGGCTCCTCTTCTTGTATCTCTATGCTTATATTGATTTCATATATTCATCGTTAAATTGTCCTTAGAAGTATTTTATTGCAAGTAGTGTAGATTTGATTAGTTTGTTTATTAGTTTCCTTCCATTTGTACTTTACTGCAGCAGTAGTTTAGAAGAGATAAAGGACCATCAAAATTTTGTCAATAGGTGTTTTGGCCTCACTTCTTCCTTCAGGGATCATGATTTGAGGAAATGACTCCTATGTAGCCCCAAAAAAGATAGAATTCTACTTTCTCATAGAAATTAGAGCTTTCTGTACTTAAGCCAGCATTTGATCAATTTGCAAGAGTAGGATCTGTCATCATTTCTTCCATCTTCAACCTTACAATAGATCTCATCAATGATTCCATCTTAGTTTGCAAGTTTTCCTCATGCATGAAGTAGACAACTAGCTCATTAAACTCTATTTTCCTAGCTTATTCAAATTCTCCTTGTTTACATAATTTTTGGGCAAATATAAATGTTTGATGTAGTGGAGGTGTTTCATAATTAAAGATAGATCTCATATTCAAAAGCCTCTTTCAAAATTCATCCATCCATGATCATTCCTTGCTTTCACTAAGACCCTCACCAATTTCATCATTTTACAAGGAAACTTATCCAAGCACGTTGAGCAAATCCAACCATCTCCCAACCTTGGTTTTGAGTTTAGAGTGGTCCTAGACATTTTCTTTCTTCATTCCATCCACCAACCACCTTCCCTAAGCCTTCCATAACCTTCAGCACCCATCATTTTTCTCTCAGCTATATCCTGTAGAAATACAGAGAATCCTGTAGGCTTTTAGGACATCCTGTAGGTTTTCTTGTAGTGGCCTGTTTTGAATCCGAATTGAGGGAAAAGCCTCCAGGAAGCCAGACAAGGTCACTTAAGGGTCTCCCAAACATCCCATCCATCCACCAACATTCCTAAGACACCTGCCACATCACCAAAAAATATTAGCTTTCACACTTTTCCATAAAAAAAAGACAAAAATAAAAAAACATATTTATTTTAGCCATTTACATGCACAGTAGTAGAATGCTGATGTTTTGGATTTACATGCTTAAGACAATAGAATTTCATACATGTTAAGCTAGCATTCTTTCTGAAACATAGTCTCTTAGCAGTTAGTTAGAAAATGGTGTGTTTTTAGCATTGGATTTCAATCTTTTTCCTTATTGCAGTAAACAAGCTTTCTCTTATAGTAGATTTCTCTTTCCCTCATCAATAATCAAGCTTCTTCTGAATCCATAGAAGTTTGGCTTGAAAACCCTTAGTGGTCTTTCACCATCTGAGTAGTGACAAAAGGGCAGAATCATCACTTTTACTTGTGTATACAGCAATGTCACCTCCAATTTTGTATGAACCCCGGGTTGATAAAGTAAAGCTGGTAGCCCTAGGAGTTGCAACATTCTTTCTGCAATAGTGGTGTTCATCATACACTATATGGGAGAGTATTTTGAAATGTAGACATGTTGAAATTGTTCAATCCACTTCCAATCAAAGTGTCGATTAAGAGGTGGGAGGTCAAGGTATCCACACTTCTTCATATTACAGACTAACCTTCCAGTTGAAGGCTTAGTTAGACTACTCTTCCCTTTTATTTTTTAATCATTTAACCAGAATCTCCAAGAACCGACTTTCAACCTTGCCAAAAAGTAACTATAGTAAATGACTGGGATCAATAACAAGAGCTAAAGGCTAATAAAAATAATCTAAATGTGATTTATTCAGATTATTCACAATTCATCCTGGATTTTCTCCTCTTATGAGAAGACTGCTGATACAACCACCAACTCTCATAGCACTTATATAAAAGGAAATTCCCAAGCTTCTCATGTTGTCAACTGGGATCTGATCATAGAAATATCCTGCATCCCTACCAATGTAAACACATCTGTAACTCCAAGAAAAGAAAACTGAGGAATTAACCAAAAGACACTTAGAGGGATTACAATCTTGGGGGTGTAAAGCAAGCCATGGGTACTTGCTAGATGTGCCCGCTTCTTTTCTACTAGAGTTGTGGTCATCATGCAAAGAACAGAGAGGAACATACCAATTATGATCCTCTGTAAAATAGTTATTCCACAATCATTTCCTATTGATGTTTGGACAATGGTACATTTAGTCATAGATAACTATGAAAATGAGTGCAACAATGGTGGAAAATTCCAGGAGAGGAGATGGTGGGATTTGAAAATAGGAATCCATGCTTCTGTCCATGGTATTGCTCTGATTTATGAAAAATGTTATGCCCTTTGAATTTTTTTTCCAAAGATTAAGCAAGATAACCAAATGGGAATCATTCTCAATATAATATTGGTTTCTTCTACTTGAGTTACTGTGCATACTTTCCATTGATTTGGCTTAATCCATCCATTGGTATGATCAATGCTATTTTCAGAAGAAGTTTGCACCATTATTGTTGTTTTTTTTCCAAAAGCCTAATTTCATTCAAAACAAAGGCATATATCAAGGAATGAACCTAACAACATTGAATCTTCATTTTAACATTAGAAACTTCTCAAAAGCTCCAAAGATTAGGTAATCCTAGCAACTATTAGTTGTAAAATCTAAACACTCAATACTTTGTTTTAGCCATTGCATAAGGAAGCATTTAAATTTCTAGTAGATTAAATAGTGAAATGCAAATAAATAAATAAAATATCGAAGTGAATATGAAGGTTTTCATAGTGGGATATCATGATGTAAGTAAATTTCCTTTGAAAACAAATTTATGTTATAATCTACCCACTTGTTTTCAAAATAAATTTACCAAAAACAAAATTCCATCTCAAACAGTTTAAAGATCTAACTTGTTGAAAAGTATGTATGTGAGATAATATTTGG
This sequence comes from Pinus taeda, assembly GCA_000404065.3. Taxonomy (NCBI): domain Eukaryota; kingdom Viridiplantae; phylum Streptophyta; class Pinopsida; order Pinales; family Pinaceae; genus Pinus; species Pinus taeda. Next base: position 63,185 of record APFE030422760.1, on the reverse strand, counting down.
CCCAAGCTCAGGAAGAGTTAAAGAAGGCAAAAGAACAGGCAGAAATTATTGAGACTGTAAAAGCTCAAGAATTGTGAGACTTGGAAGAGGCCAAAAATATCGCTAAAGTAACTAGTGCAAAACTCGAGGATTCTAAAAAAAAAAGGTCTTGGAAATTACCGAGAATGAAAAGGTTATACGTTACTTTTAAATAATGCAAGATTTTGGTTTTGCGGGGAACTTTGTGGTATATAGTTCTTTGATTAAGGTTTATAGTAAAGATGGAGTTTTAAAAGAAGCATAAGAAACATACAATTTCATATAGAAATTGGGTGTTGATCTAGATGCATTTTTATTAGGTTGTATGACTAACCTCTATACTCGCACTGATATGGTGATTGAAGCACAAAAGGTGTTTAAAATCTTTATGGAAAAGAAACATAAAAATGAATTGTCCATTGCCATGTAACAAAGCCACTGAAATTACAAAGTAAATGTTAGAATCAGGATTTATTACTAACATTATTTCTTTTAATAGTGTCATTAGCTTGTTCGTTGTAGATGGAAGATTGAGAGAGGTTATTGAAGCTTTTCATAAAATGTAAAAACTAAAGGTTTTACCCAATGAGACTAAATATAAAATATTGGGGATTATTTTGAATAGAGAAGACATTCCAAGAGAGGCAATAGAGTAGTTCAATGTTGCATGTAAAAGTAAGCTTCCACATGGTATTTAGGCCTTGTGAATGAAAATATATTCTATATTAGGGATGCATGTTGAAGCTTTGCAGGCTTGTGATGAACTGTGAACTTCTAGGTTGGATATTGATGTGTCTTGTTACAATGATGGTATATATGCATTTGGTAGTGCTGGGAGGATTGATCAAGCTCACAAGATGTTCATGAGCATGCAAACCATAGGCCTTGAACTAGATACAATTACTTGTGCAAGTATGATAATTAGCCATAGGAAATTAGGGTTGGTAGATGGTGTTAGAATAATCTTTTACACAATTAAACAAAAGGGATTCAACCAAATGAATTCACAGTAAAGGCGATTATAGATGCCTATAAAAGTGTTGGGAAGTTTTTTCTAGCTAGATTTGTTACCCAGGAGACAAAGTTCATTCACCAATTGCAAGAACATGGTCAAGTTATATAATATTATGGATATCTAATTTCGAGCTTCATTTCATGCACACATTATTTAAAAGGAAGCTGACATATCTTGTAAATTCATGTTGTTGTGTCTTTTAACATTTTGTGAAATTGTAACAGATTATTTTTTGGGAAATTTGGCAAATTTTCTCTTCATATTTGATTCAAAGATTAGTTGCATCCATTATCATATATCATTTCCCACTAATGGCTTCGTTCAGTATAAATTAAGGCTCTGAACACAAACTTCAAGCTTTGGGTTTTTGTATTAGGAAGTTTTAATATTTCTACTTCACAACATCAAGGGTATTCATGGTTTTGATTTTTTAATTTGTATGACAAAAGAAGAGATGGGAATTATGGATGTTATTATTGTTGTTTCACTAGAAAGATAGGTACTTGTATTTGATAGCCACTAACCCAACACATTTTTTTGTTTATTTCATGGTCAGAGATTAATTGTGGTTAGTTGACCTTATTCAACATTGTGATTGGAAATTGTTTGGAACATTAGGAATGTCAGCCACAATGTAATATATTGTTCGTACTAATAAATCTAGAGGAAGATTTACAATTAGAACCACCTATTATAGGGAAATAATGAGAAAGGAACCATCCCCTAGATGCAAACATGTAGAAATCAAAGTGAGTCAAGGGTTAGCTTTCGAGCCCATATTTAAATTCATCAACTCCATGTTTTATAGATTCTTTTATTCAAACTTATGAAGTAGATTCACTAGAATTTTCTACATAACAAGTTGTCAAATACTCCAACATATAGATGTCTGGACATGGAAGGTAGTGATTGATTGTGTTCTTGACCAAAGTTTGGGTTTGATAACTTTCTACCTTTAGTTGGGGTCTCAATTGCTTGAGATATGTTTGTAAAGTGTAAATTGGTCTTTTTCATTTTTTCTCAAGGTTGTTGTTTTTAAAAGCATGTTGTACTAGCAATGGACAATTAAAAATAGCAATACGAAAACCCTAATTTAATTTGTCCTTGAATTAAATTGGGAATAAAATTGTAATTCTATTCTCATAGCAACTTGTAAAAGTTAACTAATTTAAGTTGACTTAGTTGGCTCAGTAAATCTGAGTTGCAAGTCTATCTAGAGTCATGTAGAGTGATCCCTAAATTTTAAGGGCCTAGGTTGAGTTCTTATTGAGTTGTAATTATTTAATTCAATTTAACTGAATTAAATTCAGCTAGACTAATTCTAACCATTGGAGGAACTAGTGAGTGGTCAAGTGAATTAAATTGGATTTAATTCACATGCAGTGATCAATCAAATAACTGATAATTCATGAAAAAATAACTCATGCATGTCATTTCATATGAAGATCCATTTGAGATTAGAGTTCAGGGACAATGTACTATTAGTTGTATAATTTTCTGAGTTGTACAGATGGTGCATGTAATCAATAGAAGGCCTATGATGGATTGCACAATTGTGGTGATGTATTTCACCAATTAAATATGGGTTAATTCCCTTAGGGATTGCGCAAGGAAGTAGAGGCTTGGAAGGCAACAAATTTGGCTAAGTGTTGACTTGAGCTAGTTTGTGAAGCAATGAGATAGTTTGTACTTGTGAAGAGATTGTTTGGATTGAACAATAATTTTATTTTCTTCTCAAATCTTCTAGTTAATGCAATATAGATAGTTGGGATTTTGAGCAGTTGCTTTCCCCATAAAAATATTGTGTTATGTGCGATCGAAATTCTTCCCTTTCTTCTTCATGATTTCATCGATCAAATTTTGTTTTTGCTAATGAGTAGAGCAGTTTGAATCTACAGTTAAAATCTACATGGTATCGGAGTTGAAGACATTATAGAAGAGGAGAATACGAGTTTGTTGTGCAGGTGAAATCGAATTTTCAATTTCATACTTCAAAGTCAGGAGGATGTCATTCTACAGTTTGAGACTTGAGTATGCCCTGGAGGGAAGATCGAATTACATAGCTTGGAAGGATAGGATGGAGGTAGTGTTGGAATACAACAAGCTAAGGGATATAGATCATGATATCCCAAAGCCTCCAACATCTAATGCTAAAGATCTGGTTGAATGGAGAAAGTGTGTGGCAAAGGAGAGAAGGATTATCCTAGAAGGAGTTTGAGATCATATTGTCTCAATCTCCATGGTAAGGAAACTCCATTTGCAATGTGGAAGGAATTGACAAACCTGTTTCAAAATAGCAGTGACCATAGGAAGTTGGCACTGAAGGAAAAGCGCAGAAAGATCAAGATGGAAAAGGGCGACCCAATTCTGAAATACTTGACTAAGTTCACCCAATGTCGAGATGAGCTTGGAAGTGTTGAGGTTATTGTTGCATAAGAAGATCTGGTGAGCCTAGCACTTCTAGTACTTCCCAAGAGCTGGCACAACTACCACGACTTAGTTAATGGGAGGGAGAAGCTACTAGAGTGGGAGTGATTGTGGTCTGACTTGGTATAGGAAGAGATTCGATGAAACACTAGAGACAAATCCTCATCAAAGCATGATGATGAGGAGAAATATGCCTTAGATGGTAAGGAGAAGAAAGGGAAGGGGAAGTCATCCCATTCCAAATCAGATTCTAGTCAGGGTAGAAAGAAGAAGGAAATGTCAAACATCAAGTGTTTTCACTGTCACGAGCTAGGATATTATGCCACAAAGTTCCCGCAGAAGAAGGTTGGTAATAAGCCCTCAGAAGGAGCAGCATGTGAAGCTCTTTCTTCACAATTCGAACTAGATTTTACCCTCATCACTTGCATGGTGTCATCGGTGATGGGTATTTTGTGGTACTTGGACAGAGGAGCTTCATTCCATATGATCGGTAACAAATATCTCTTCAGTAACTTGGAGGAGAAGGATATCCATATACATATCGAGATGGGTGATGATGGGAGCTATAACACAACCAACATCGATATTGTTTCCTTTCAGAGGGAGTCTATTTCTCCCCTCACTTTGATAGATGTTAATGTATATTCCATGTTTGAAGAAGAACTTGGTTTATGTTTCCATGTTAGAGGATATAGGCTATGATGTGATATTTAGTAACGGAAAGGCTTTCCTTCATCACATAGCCATAGGACAAGAGAAGCAGATTGGGGTTCAAGTGAAGAACCTCTACAAATTGGAGGTAGAAGACTATGCTACTTTAAGCACTAAAGCAAAGAAGGTGCAGAGTCGAGACATCGATGAGTTGTGGCATAGAAGATCTGGTCACTTGCACCACGGAGCTTTGAAGATAATGCAACAAATTTCTATAGGACTTCCCAAGGGTACACTAGAGCAGAGTGACACATGCAAAGGGTGTACATTGGGAAGTACACCAAAGCTTCCTTTTATGACAAGGATAGTCCTTGATCGACTTCACTCAGATGTGTGTGGACTATTATTGATAACATCCACGACCAAGCATAGGTATTATGTAATATTTGTTGATGATTTTTCTCATGCAGAAGAAAGATCAGATGTTCGCTAAGTTTTGTGAATTTAAAGCACTTGTCAAGAAAGATACCGGTAGGAAAGTTAAATCTCTCAAAAGTGATAACGATGGAGAGTATGTATCGAATGAATTCAAGAATTTTTTTGCAACAGAAGGCATTCGATAGGAGTTGATAGCACCTCATAGCCCAAAGCATAATGGGGTGGTTGAAAGGAAGAACATAAGTATTGTGGGAGTGGCATGGGCGATGGTGCATGATCAGGGCCTACCATTACGCTTGTGGGTTGAAGCATGCAACATAGTTGTTTATTGATAGAACAAAAGCCATCATCAAATCCTCAAGATAAGTACACTAGAAGAGGCTTTTTTGAGAAATAAAATAGATGTGGCACACTTCAAGATCTTTGGTTCATCAGTTTACTACCATGTTACCAAATATGCACAGAAAAAGCTAGAGCTAATAGTTGATTTGGGCATATCTGTGGGGCACACTGATACACATCACAACTATCGGGTGTACCTGTTGTTGACCACTACGTGTCAACTACCCATAGCAGTACACCCCCTTTTTTCGCAAAATGGATAGCGCCTAATCGATGTGTTCCTTCCATCCAGCTATCATCATCAACCTGAGGATCATCTTATATTGTAAACCCTTTCTACATGTATAAACTGTAAATAATCTTAGCAAATCTGTGTCGTGTATGTAATTGCTTAGGTAAACCTAATTTTCTGGTGATGATCTAGATTCTGGAGGGTTTTTTGTCTCACTGACCCATGGTCGGTAGAGTTTTCTTCAGCCTTACGCCAAAGCCGGGATGGATTTTGTCACTAGAATGTTAGGGGAGTCCTACTATGCTAGATCGAGTCTATGTAAAAGTGATTTGGGAATAATCCTAACTAATTGATTAGGTTATTTTATTACAAATTGCTTGATCTGCTAGATTATATTTGTGTCGTAGAAATGGGTATTCTATGAGGGTCTTGGTCAAATGGGTTTTCCCCCTTGAGATGTAAAAAAAGTAAAAAATCATGATGTAAAATGTCTTGAGGGTTAGAAAAATAATCTATCCCCTCATAGGTCCTAGGTCCTAGGTAAATTTAAATTTTCCAGAGGTAAAATTCATCGATCCTTTAAAAAATTAAATCTTAACTGGTCCAAGGACTAAGGTTAGTTGATTATTTTTCTAAATTTTATATCTTAGGTCCCTGGGTTAAGTCAAAGTCAAAGTTTTGAGGAAATAAATGCAAAATTTTAATTTTTGAATATACTAAAATGCATTTAATTGAAAATTTTGAAATTTCATCAATATTTAAAATTTTGATGTATGAGATTAAAAGAAATTTTGATCCTCATTAGTGATTGAGATCTCTTTGACAAGGATCACTTGAACTAGCCGTTGGGAAATTTATCTTTAAGTAGGGGGTCAGTTGTCAGTTGAGATGATTCGATCTTGGAGTCATGTGCTAATTGAAAGCTCTCTTGTAATCATTTTTCATGTGCAATAAAGAAAGACTTTGGGGTTAATTTCTACTGGTGTTACTCTGTGGAAACATGGTAAGATGTTTTATTTTCATGCATAGATTTCCTTTTCAACCATTGATGATAGCTTTATGAAGAGTGATTTAAGCATAGGTATCTTGTTTGATCACTGGGGTTTGAATGGTAGTTTAAATTCTGAATATAATGGCAGGTATTTCCATTAGATCTGAATCTTATTGTCATTTTTTCTCTCTACGTTAATGCTTGAATTGAGTTGTGTAGGAAATTCTTGATTTTGAGATCATCAGGCATTCGGGGAAGTTTTTAGTTGGACCAACCAACTCACGATCAACATTTTCTAAAGGGCCCAGCTTGATTGAATCCCAAGCTTATCATTGGAAATTCCATTGTTGATGCATGAACGGTTTTCTCTAAAGCACCTCACTTTAAATTTAAAATTTTAAAAAATATGTGTGGCATAATGATAGATCTAGCTACTTAGAGCCTTTAGTTTGCAATTACTGTAATTATTTAGTTGGTTTTTGGGTTTTTTAATTTCGTCATTGTATATATTTTTTTTGAGTTTTTGTTCTTGTCATCACAAGTTGTAAATCTGAAGGTGAAGTCTAGTTTTGAAGCTAGATCTAGGCCCTGGAGGGTAAGATCTGGCCTCAAAATTAGCTCTTGCAGGGGTATTTATTTCAGATCTGGAAAATTTTTGTGGGGTTTTCATCAGGAAAATCTAAAGCAGGACGATTTAAATTTTTATTAATATTTCTGGAGATTTTTAAGGGTTTCCTGCGCCATCTATCTGCTACTGCCTGGGGTTTCATTTTCACAGAAAAATTTTGATTTTTTTTTTAAGGTGTACTATGTAAAACCCTCATGTTGTTGCCCATAATCCTTGTAGCTTTCCTCATTAATCCCTCACGCAGTGCTATTCCTCCCTCATCACTACCATCGCAATTTCCTTTCGCGCCCACCATATCACACTGTTGTCATTGAACTCCATGTGTCCTATCCATAGCTCCCTCAAACACAACATTTCTTGGCTGCGTCTGTCCTTCTAAGATGCAACCTGCCTTTTCTCCATATGCTTCCCTGGACCTGCAACAAACTCCCACGCAACTATATATACGCTTCTTCTCCTCACGCAGATGCAACCTTTCCCCTGCCAGCGTGCTCCCCTTCCACTGCATCCATTGCTCCTTGTTAACCAGATCTGCGTGCATATCCCACAACCATACTCCTTTGCCCTCACTCCTGCAGTCTCCAAGCTCCGTCGCTTCTCCCCTTCAACTTGAAAAACAAACCCTCGCTGCTATCTATTTCACTTCCTTCGCTTCTCTGCCATCGTCAATTCCCTCCTACAAGCAAACAACACTAAATAAAAAACCATTAAAAGTGCTTTTGATTTAGTTTCATGTATATGCGTTAAGTGGTTTTCTTCTTTTTGTTTAGGGCTCCGTTAAGATAGGTGTTTCTTTTAGTTTAATTTTGTATATTATTATAGTTAGGATAGTTAGGGTTAGTATATCTGTATATTTCTTTTATTTTCATTAAAGTTTTTAGGACTTAAAAAAAATTTCAATTCAGTTTTTTATCTCATTGTTTTAACTTTTCGTTTAAAAAATAAAAATTTCAAAAAAAAAAAAATGTTTTCATTTAGATTTTGTTTTTATTGTTTCTACATTGAAAAAAATAAAAATTAAATGTTTAGAGAATCCCTTTAAAAAATCTAAAAAAACTTTAAAATATGCTTAAAAAAATTTAAAATTTTAAAAAATCTAAAAACATCTAAAAATCTTTAAAAAATATTCTGAAAATTCTAAAAATTTCAAGTTTTGTGATTAAGGATTTAAATTAAGGGGTTGTTCACTTAAACGTTTAAAAATTTTAATGTGGCCTATGGACCATTAAAATTTCAATTTTTGACTCATTGATTAATTTTAAATTCCTTGGTGTCTTTGATGTTAAATGCTAAATCTTAAATTCTCATGATTTCTCTATTGTCAAGTGCCACAAATGTTTTAAATTATATTGGCTACAGGGGAAAATTTACTAAATCTAGATCTTGGGCAGTTAATTAAAATCATTTAAAATCTATAATATTCTGCGTGATACAGTGTTGGGCACTTATATGGATCATTGTTGCTTTTCGTCACATATTGAAAATCATTCTAGATAACTTGTTTTTGTTGATGGTTAACTCAAGTATCAAAGGCACTGGTCTAAAATTGTTTTTATCTTGTGGTCATGTCTTGTTTACTTTGGCGTTTAATCTATCAATCTTGTCTAATTGTTTAAATTCATCAAGTTGTCTATCATTAAAATCTCATAGAGTCTATTTTTCACATGCTATCCTCATCTATTCACCTAGGGACTACCCCCCTTGACTTGTCTAGGAGAGAGTCTAAACGGAGTGAGTAAGGATTTAAGAGTGAAAACCCTTACTCTGAGTGTTTTTGCACTGCCTAGACACTCTATGCGACAACATTTTTTTGTGTCATTCCCGGGGAGCGATTTATTAGGCCTGGGCTTTATGACATTCATCATTCATCTTTCATCTTTCTATCATTCATTTGAGCCGAAAACGACAACATTTTTTGGCACTGTTGCCGGGGATAGAGTTTTTTTGTCCTTGGTCCTCACAACATTCATCTTTTCAATCGTCTCATCCGTTCCACCATTCATTAGCCTGTCAAATGGCCAACATTTCATGGTGTCATTTGATCTTTTCATCACCCTATCTTTCGTCATCTTGTTAATCATTTCATCTGCACCTTTAGCACCTGGGTTTTTGGGTTTGTTTCTTGTTTGGGCAGCGACTCCATTTCTTTTCATTTATTTTTTCTCATACAAGAAGACCTCCCTTATATCTAGTTGTTTGTTGCCTTTTTGGATCTTAGAGTTAGATTCATGTTCAAGTGGTGACTCCACTTCTTTCATTTCTACAAGAATTTCTACTCGAAGCTCGCTTCTTGCGGTCTCTCGATTTTCTTGGGCAGAGGTCTCTCTCTATCATCCATTTGGTCCCTCATTATTCATCATGGATTATTCTTTTACCCCATGTCATTTTATTGATGTTCTCCATGATATTCCAGAAGCAGCCATTCATAAATTGTCTTTGTTCTCGGGTGGTGATTCAGTCGCTATTAGAAAGCATCTATGCAGGTTTTCTCGTATAATGCTCATATATTGTAGTTCTCCTCAATATGATCATGAATATGTCAAAATGCGTCTATTTGTCTTTTCTTTAGAGGGTGATGATTTGAATTGGTTTAATAATTGTCATGAAGATTCTTTCACTTATTTACAAGACATCGTTCATGCTTTTAAAGATAGATATGGTTATCAAGATAGCTCGCCTTGTGCCCCTAAAATTATGCAATAGAATGAAAGTGATTATGTTAAGGATTCAACTATCGACGAAAGATTTCAAGACAATTCTCCATATCATAACATGCCATCCACCTATACCATTGCACATCAAATCCATGATAGTGGAAAAGCAGGGATGAATTCTCAAATCAGTGTCAACAATGAAAGGGAAAATCAAAAGCAAATTATAGAGGAACTAATGCGGTTGGTAAAAAATATGGAGATTAATCAAGGAAAATTTGTAATTGATTACATCAATGATATGAGAACTTTATACACCCACCTGGAAAAGTGAGATAAAGGGATGGAAACCATGAAAGCTAATCATGATCAGGAAATTAATTCTGTGCAAAACAAGTTATTAACTATGGATGAAGAAATGACTATCATGACATTTGATTATAATAATCAGCTGGATACCATGCAAGCAAATCATAAGAAAGAGATAAACTCTATGCAACATTGTTTGATGACCATAAAGGAAAAGAACGATAAAGTAATAAAAGATATGGAAGCTAGTCATATATGTCTTCAGAATAAGTTATTGAGCATGGAGGAAGACCATGCCAAGGAAGTCAATGCTATGAAGCTTGAACACTCTAGCCAGATGGATGCCATTACAATATAGGTACAAAAATTTCAACAGTGGTCAGAGGATGAAAGAAACAAGGAGACGTCAATAGATCATAAGCCTCCTTATTTGCTGCAACAAGCTCCATCTTATTATTAGGAGGTCATTTGTTCCATTTAAAAGTGGTTAATTGAAGGTGACCCAGATAAAATTGAAAATGATAAAGATTAGATGCAAAATGAAGAAAGACATGTCATGCATACCTTACATACTTCATCTGAGAGTTTTGAAACAGAATGTTACACTAAGAAAAAACGCAAGAGAAAGAGAACGAGAAAGTGATTTGATGCATCAAATAGTTGTAAGCAACTTGATTTTCGGATAGAAAAAAGTCCTACCTTATGCAGAATTGGACATGGCACATCCAACAAACCGCTGGAAGATTTTCATGAAAGCAGGCAAATGCTCAATATGCACTATATTGAACGCATCTGATGCCATGGGGCATCTTTGTATTGTATTTCTAACCTTATGCCCTGTTATTTCAGTGTTTCATTTTGTAGTTAGCTTTGGCTTCTCATGTTGTTAGACTAGTTAATAAATGAAGAGCTTATATCTTTCCCGTGGTTAACGTTATATGATGATTTTTGGATGGATGCTACTTATGTTATGTTGTATGTTGCATGGATGCAGATTCTGGATTCTCACATTCCTCCAATTCAGCAACGTATCCCCAAGTAGAGCCAGATGTTGACCACTACGTGTCAACTACACATAGCAGTACACCCCCCTTTTTTCACAAAAGGGATAGGGCCTAATCGATGTGTTCTTTGCATCTAGCTATCATCATTAGCCTAAGGATTATCTTATATTGTAAACCATTTCTACATGTATAAACTATAAATAATCTTAGCAGATCTGTGTCGTGTATGTAATTGCCTAGGTAAACCTAATTTTATGGTGACAATCTACATTCCGGAAGGTTTTTTGTCTCACCGACCCATGGTCAGCAGAGTTTTCCTTCAGCCTTACCCCAAAGTCGGAATGGATTTTGTCACTAGAATGTTAAGGGAGTCCTAGTGTGCTAGATCGAGTTTATGTAAAAGTGATTTGGGAATAATCCTAAGTATTTGGTTACATTATTTTATTACAAAATGCTTGATATGCTAGATTATATTTGTGTCGCAGAAATGGGTAGTCTATGAGGGTCTTGGTCAAATGGGTTTTTCCCCTTGAGATGTAAAAAATGTAAAAAATAATGATGTAAAATATCTTGAGGGTTAGAAAAATAATTTATCCCCTCATAGGTCCTAGGTCCTAGGTAAATTTAAATTTTCTAGGGTAAAATTCATGGATACTTTAAAAAATTAAATCTTAACTGGTCCAGGGACTAAGGTTAGTTCATTATTTTGCTAAATTTTATATCTTAGGTCCCGGGGGTTAAGTCAAAGTCAAATTTTTGAGGAAATAAATGCAAAATTTTAATTTTTGAATATATTAAAATGCATTTAATTGAAATTTTTGAAATTTCCTCAATATTTAAAATTTCAATGGATGAGATTAAAAGAAATTTTGATCCTCATCAACGGTCGAGATTGCATTGACAAGGATCACTCGAACTATCCGTTGGGAAATTTATCTTTAAATAGGGTGTTAGTTGCAAGTTGAGATGATTCGATCTTGGAGTCATGTGTTAAATGAAAGCTCTCTTGTAATCATTTTTCATGTGCAATAAAGAAAGAATTTGGGGTTAATTTCTACTGGTGTTACTCTTCATGGAAATGTTGTAAGATGTTTTATTTTCATGCATAGATTTCCTTTTCAGTCATTGATGATAGCTTTATGAAGAGTGATTTAAGCACATGTATCTTGTTGGATTACTGGGGTTTGAATGGTAGTTTAAATTTTGAATATAATGGTAGGTATCTCCATTAGATCTGAATTTTATTGTCATATTTTCTCTCTATGTTAATGGTTGAATCGAGTTGTGTAGGAAATTTTTGATTTTGAGATCATCGAGCATTCAGGGAAGTTTTTAATTGGACCAACCAACTCCCGATCAACATTTTCTGAAGGGCCCAACTTGATTGAATCCTAGGCTTATCATTAGAAATTCCATTGTTGATGCAAGAAGGGTTTTCTCTGAAGCACCTCACTTTAAATTCAAAATTTTAAAAAATATGTGTGGCATAATGATAGATCAGACTACTTAGAGCCTTTAGTTTGCAATTACTGTAATTATTTAGCTGGTTTTTGGGTTTTTCAATTTCGTCATTGTATATATTGTTTTTAGGTTTTTGTTCTTGTCATCACAGGTTGCAGATCTAAAGGTGAAGTCTAGTTTTGAAGTGAGATCTAGGCCTTGGAGGGTAAGATCTGGGCTCAGAATCAGCTCTTGCAGGGGTATTTATTTAAGATCTGGAAAATTTTTGTGGGGTTTTCATCAGGCAAATCTGAAGCATAAGGATTTAAAACTTTTGATTAGGGTTTCTGGAGAATTTTGAGGGTTTTTCAGGGCCACCTGCCTGCTGCTACCTGGGGTTTCATATTTATAGGAAAATTTTGAATTTTTTTTAAGCAAGCTGAGTAAAACCCTCTCTGCATTTCAAATCCATGCATTGCCATACTTCCCCATCCTATGGCCATCCCATACTCCACGCAGCCTTCTCCTGTGTTTCCTTACTATCTACCTGCATCCCTTCCTTCCTTCCACACTTCCAGCTCATCGAAACCCTCAGATCCACAGCTGTATCCATTTATCCATATGTTTGCATCTCTCCCATTGAACCACGCATCTGCTAAACCTACAAGTTATGCATCAAAATCTACTACCCACTCCCTCCATTACCTACTAAACCCTCACACAATTTTTCTTTCTACTTCGCGTAGCACCCTCCATCCTCACCATCACCGTTGTAACTCTTCCTATGGATCTCCCCATCGTTCCATATATCTACAAGAAAAACATTTGTCTCAATGTTGTCACTGTTGACTCTCTTCAACCCCCACGTAGCTCTCCTTGCTGCGTACCCATAGCCGTCATCACACCTACTTCCTCACGCGAATTTCATTGCTCATTCTACTCTCCACTTCTTTAGAAACCATTAACCTGTACGCTACTCCATATTCAACCCCATGTCCATCTCCTCTATGCAGCCATTGCTATCTACAATTTTCTCTCACACAGTCTCTCAGCCTCCTCACATCTTCCTTCCTGGCCATCGACCAAACCTGCAATACCACAAAGCAATAAAAAAAAAGAGAAACACTTTGATTTTTCCTTTTATGAATGCATTATTAAGTTAGGGTTAGATAAGTAGTATTGGCTTTTGTTTTATTTTTATGAAGCATAAAATCAAAAATCAAAAATAGAAAAAAATCGATTTTGTTTTCATTTTATATCATTTTTATTTAGTCTGATATCATTTATTTAGTTTTAGTTTAAAATAATATAATTTCTTTCTTTTTTATTTTTATTTTATTTCACCTTTTTATTTTTTCATTACAAAATCATAAAAATAAAAATAAAAATTTAAAAAAATCTGAAAACATTTAAAAAAATCATTATAAAATTTTAAAATTTTGGTGACTAAGGATTTTAAATAAAATAAAAAGGGTTTGTGCTTTAACATTAAGAAAAATTTTAATGTGGCCTATGGCCCATAAATTTTTTTATTTTAGGCCCTTTTCATTTTTCCTTCGAATTAATAGATTTTAGATTTTTCAGTTACCATTAAACATTATTACCTAAGGAATAAATAAAAATTTAAAGTTAAAGTTCCTTAGTGTTATTAAATGCATTTCTCATGATTCTTCTATGGTCTGGTGCAATAAATCATATTGACTTTTGGAAAAGATTGATTATTAATTCTAGATCTTGGTCATTAACGATAATCATTTTTAAATATGGAATATTTTGTGTGATTCAGTGTTGGGCATTCACATGGATTATTGTCACTTTTCGTCACATATTGAAAATCGCTCTAGGAAATTTGTTTTATTAATAGTTATTTCAAATATCGAAGGCATTGATCTATAATTGTTTTTATCTTGTGGTCATGTCTTGTTTATGTTGACGTTTAATCTATTTATCTGAATTAATCAAGATTCATTCATCAAGTTGTCCATCATTAAAATCTCCTAGAGTTTGTTCTTCACAGGCTATCTTCATCCATTTACCTAGGGACTACCCCCCTTGACTTGTCTAGGAGAGAGTCTAAATGGAGTGAGAAAGGATTTAAGAGTGACATCCCTTACTCTAAGCATTGTCGTGCTACCTAGACATTCTGTGTGACAACACTTGCCAACACACAAGATGACAGTGGTTCGTAGAGATGTGAAGTTTGATGAAGAGAAGGCCATGAGATGTTCCCTTGAGAGGGAGCTTCAGCTACATATAGTTGAGAATATTTTAGCTTCAAAGGAGGAACCTCAAGATGATGTGGAGTAGCCACATGCAGAGGAGTAGGGAGTGGAAACACTGACTCATGCAAAGACTTCCAGAGATGGGAGAAAGTGCACCAGAGAGGCTAACAGGTTATTGCATGATACTAGGAAGAATGTGGGATCACCCACATCACAACACAAGAAGAGGAGGTCACCATAGAGGTACATTGGCTACATGGCTCTGATCAGTGAGAGTGTGGAGATTGAGCCATCCTCATTCAGGGAAGCAGTGCAACAACCAGTGTGGATTAATTCCATGGTTGAGGAGTATGATTCCATTATCAGAAAAAATGTTTGGGAAGTGGTCCTAAGACCATCAGATAAGTTAGTGGTGAGTTACAAATGGATTAACAAGGAAAAGCAAGCAGCAAATGGGAGTGTGGAGAAACATAAGGTCAGATTTGTGGCCAGAGGGTTCTCGTGGGTGGAGGGAATTTACTATGATAAGACTTTTGCTCTTGTAGAAAGGTACTCATCAATTAGATCTATTCTAGCACTATCAGCATAGATGGGATGGAAGATACATTAGATGGATGTTAATACAACATTTCTCAATGCCATGATTGAGGTAGAGGTGTATATTAAGTAGCCTAAAGGATCTGAGACCTTCAATAGAGAGTCGCATGTGTGCATACTCGAGCGACCGTTGTATGGACTACAAAAAACACCTTGTACTTGGTACACCAGGATTGATTGCTATTTCACCAGGTTGGGCTTCACCAAAAGTGAAGCAAATGTGAACCTTTACCATATTGTGTTTGAAGGTAAATTGTTGATTATTGTTTTATAAGTCGATGATTTGATTTTGACATGTGATGAGAAGTTGATCAAGTCTTACAAAGAGGATCTTGCAAGAGAGTTTGAGATCAAGGACTTGGGGCTCACGCATTACTTTCATGGTATGGAAGTATGGCAAGGAGATGAGGAATTGTTTGTCTCTCATGGAAAGTATGCCAACGAGATAATGAAGAAGTTCCACATGGAGAGCAGTAAACCCATGGATACTCCTCAAGCTGGTAACTAGAGGAAGGAGGATGATACTTCAGGTGAAGTAGTGGAGGCTACTATTTATAGACAACTTGTGGGTTCACTTATGCTTTTGGTGAACACACAATCAAACATGTGGTATGCAGTTAACAAGCTTAGTCAAGCTATGGTTCAGCCAACCAAATTGTATTGGAAGGCAGCCAAACATGTGTTGAGATACCTCAGAGGCACCACTTAGTTTGGTCTTTGGTACATATGGATGAAGTGAGTGAAGATTCAAGGCTTCACAAATGCACATTGGGCAGGGATTCCATCCAAAAGGAAGAGCACATTAGGGGGAATCTTTAGTATTCAGTCAGCAACAATTTCTTCTTATAGCAAGAAGCAGAGGTTAGTTGCATTAGGTTCAATACAGGTAGATTACATGGCTTCTAGTCAAGCAGTTGTTAGGCCCCAAAATTGTTGTACTTAATGCACCTTTTTATTTATATGATGCCCTACTTATTCCCTTGTTTTACCAGTTTATAAAATCTTTCTACATTATTTTAATGCAATAGTGAAGCTTCATGCTTGGGTTGTATTTTATATAATAATACCTTCATTATATGCATTTCTAATATTAATGCTCATTAAAATATTGTTAACCTAGATTATCTTGTTCTTGCATCACATGGCAATTCTACACCAAGTATATGTGGACCACTTCATCATTCAAGCTTACCATGAAGGAAAATGCTAGCTAGTAGTATAAACATGCATTTAGAATATTCTTGGATCCATTTTGACAATCATAGGTGCACTTATCTTTCATTGACATGTTTTTGCACTAAAGCACAACATTCCTACACTAGGCAACAACTAATTTGGAGCTTCGACATCTCAGCATGCTTTTGGGGCAAACCAAAGATGTTTATTTTTGAAAATGATGTTCTAACACCTTCCCATGAGTTGGATTGCACCTAGATTGTAGGTGTGGGTCTCTAGAATAAAATCAACAAATCTACTCAAAATTCGCACAATTATTGCCAAGTTTGACCTCGATTTACGTGTAGCTAGAGGTGAATCTCGAAAATACAAGAAAATGGGTTTTTTATCGGTATAACAAATTATCTATAACCCAAACCATTTCCAAATATTCACATTGGTCTAAAATTTACATGAGGGTCTTTGAGGCATTTTTATAAAAAAAAAATTGTTTTCCAGAATTTTAGGATCTTACCCAAATTTGCAAAAATAACCAAACTATCAACTTCGTGCATGATTTTTGAGGAAATGTAAATGAATAAAAAAAATGTAAGAAAGATTTTTATTAAAAACATGAAACATTTGGTTGCCACCAAACAAATTTCTCATATTCGTAATGGTCTAAGAGTTACATGAGGTTCTTTGAGGTAATTTTATAAAAAAAAACATTGTTTTTTCCAGAATTCCAAAATATGCCAAGATTTGTAGAATTCGTATTAGATTTGTGTCTCTTCAATTGGATCATGGCTGAACTAGATCTCCCTTCCATGGAATATTGTTTAGATTCAATCTCCATATTGTTTGCAAAGGATTATCTTGTCTAAAGTAAAACTTGTAATGTAAAAATATTATAAAAAATAGAGCAATGGCTCCAAGCCTAGCTAGTAAGCCATTTCATTTTACCTTCATGTTTTTGAGCTGAGTGTTAGGGGTTCTACCCCCTTCACTCTGATCACTTGGAGGCTGGACTACTACAGATGTTGTAAAAGACTTAGATTTTAATTGAAGGTTAGTTTCATGAGCCTCTTATGACTATTTTTTGTATTGTTAATTTCACATACATAAGCAAAGAGATTTCCTTAAAGGGAAATGAGTTGGTTGGCTAGGGCCCAGCCAAACCAACTCGTTCTCCCTAGATTTCATAGTGTGTTTAGATCTAGTTATGCTGGTGTGATCAAAGTTGTTTTTACATGCTTGAGCTTGCAGGTTTGGCGAAACCCTTGTGAATGTTTTTATGCGTGATCTCAAATTTGAGGAATCCTCATGTGAGTTGGGTTGATTTCTATTTCCGGTTTCAATATTTTATTTCTTTTTGAAAGCATCACACCACTCTTTCCTTTTCTGAAAGAATTTCCTGAGTTATTTCCGAAAGATTGGATAGGGTTGTGGGTTTGATGATTTAAGTTTGATTAATTTCCTTACAGCATAGTTTTCCCTTATATGAATATAATTTTTGGTTGCGTAATGATAACTCTATGCATAAAGTCAAGACTATAACGAATTCCTCACATAAATGAAAGCCAAATATCACTGAGTACATGGATCTTTTATGACATTTTTATAGGCTTAAAGACTTTATAAAATTTCTTTCAAGCAAAGTATATTTATTACTGTGACAGAGATCTAAAAAGGGTTGAGTTTTATCTTTTGGATAGTATAATTTCATTTATAGCACAAGAGTTTTACCTTTTTTCTATCATGAGAATTCCCTTCAGTCTTTGCAGTTATTTCTATTGAATGCTTGATTTGGATTGGGAGTCTTTTTCATTAAGGTTCATGCTGAAGTTTTCCTCTCTTTTTTTCTTATTTCTAGTTTACTAGCCATAACACATTAATATATGAGTGAAGGGTGGCTGAAAGCAAGTATGTTCTAGTGCAGGAACAAAACGTCCTAGTACAGGAACATAAAGTTTTAGTACAAGAATAAACTGTTCCAGTATATGAACAGAGTGTTCCAGTATAGGGACAGAACATTCCAGTACAGGAACATAGTCAATCTAGTACAGAGACAGAGTTATTATAATACAAAAACTAATTTTCTATGTTTTCCTAGTGCAGGGACAAAACTGTTCCAGTACAGGAATAGGGTCATTCCGATACAGGAATGTAATTGTCATAACATAAACGAACTCACTCTATTTTCTTAGTATAGGAATCACAATACAAGAATAGATATATATTTTCAAATCTTTTGATTTTTGCAATTGATTTATTGAGTGGCATGAATTTTGATTTTATTTATTTCTTTTAAGAAGTATTTTTACAGTGAAGTCCTTGACTATTATTTCCTAAGTGAAACTCCAGTTTCCAGAGTTTTTGTGTCGTATCATTGTATTAACTAGTGGTGTGAGTAGTATCTACACAAGTTAGGATTTTATTTGGCAGGTTGCTAGAGTCATTCTCTGGTATTTCTAGTGTTGTGCCTCGAAGTTTACGAACTCCCGAATTGACATTTAAATGTTTGTCCATTAGTCAAGCATATACTACACCCAACAAGAGCTTATGAGGCTATCTGGATGAGGAAGATTCTTGTTGGTTTGTTTGGTCTGTAGATGGATCCAACAATGATTTACTGTGACAATCATAGTTGTATAAAACTCTCTAAGAATCCAGTTTTTCATGATTGGTCCAAGCATATTGAACTCTGGTATTACCATCTTTGAGATTGTGTGCAGAGAAGAATCATGATGCTAGAGTACTTTCCCATAGAGGAGTAGGATGCAGATATTTTGACAAAGGCATTGTCAAGATGAAAATTAGAGTTTTAGAGAGGCAGGATCAAGGTAGAAAATAATCCCTTTCTTATTGAGAGGGAGTGTTAAAAATAGCAACAAGAAAATCCTAATTTAATTTTTCCTTGAATTAAATTGTAATTTTATTCTCATAGAAACTTGTAATAGTTAGCTAAGTTAAGTTGACCTAGTTGGCTCATTAAATTCAAGTTGGAAGTCTATCTAGAGTCATGTAGAGTGATCCCTAAATTTTACGAGGCTAGGTTGAGTTCTTATTGAGTTGTAATTATTTAATTCAATCTAATTGAGTTAAATTCAATTAAACTAGTTCTAACTGTTGGAGGAGCTACTGAGTGGTCAAGTGAATTAAATTATATTTAATTCACATGTAGTGATCAATCAAATAACTAATAATTCACTCAAAAATAACTCATGCATGTCAGTTTAGATGAAGACCCGATTGATATTAGAGTTCAGGGACAATGTACTATCAATTGTATAATTTTCTGAGTTGTACTGATGGTGCATGCAATTAGTAGAAGGCCTATGTTGGATGGCCTAGTTGTGGTGAGAGATTTTCCCAATTAAATATGGTCTAATACCCTTAGGGATTGTGCAAGGAAGTAGGGGCTTGGTAGGAAAAAAATTTGGCTATGTGTTGGCTTGAGCTAGTTTGTGAAGCAGTGAGATAGTTTGTACTTGTGCATAGATTGTTCGGTTTGAAAAAGCATTGTATTTTCTTCTCAAATATTCTGGTTAATGCAGGTCAGGATTTTGAGCAGTTGCTTTCCCCATAAAAATATTGTGTTATGTACGATTGAAATTCTTCCTTTTCTGCTTCTTGATTTCATCGATCAATTTTTGTTTCCGCTGATGAGTAGAGTAGATTCATGTCTTTTATTTTAGCATATCACGTAAGAAGTTTGAATCTACAATAAAAATATACATGGACCAAACATACCAAAGAGGCTCTTACCCCTACTCAAAGAGTCAAGTTTATCGTTCTGGCATGAAGATGTGATCTCTGTTAATTTTTCATATGGCTATAAAGTTCTTTGCATTAATAATTGAATTTATTCATTAACACATTAAGTTCACCCCATAACATCATAATATTATTCATATTCACATCATTATTCAGTAGAATATGCAACTATGTAGAAATAAAAATATCATCATCATCAATGCAGTAGAACATAAAGGAACAATAGAAGAAAATCATTCACACATAGAGACACCACGA
The DNA here is from genome assembly GCA_000404065.3 of Pinus taeda. Lineage (NCBI taxonomy): Eukaryota > Viridiplantae > Streptophyta > Pinopsida > Pinales > Pinaceae > Pinus > Pinus taeda. Next base: position 43,030 of record APFE030422760.1, on the reverse strand, counting down.
TTAGAGGGAGACCAAAGAAAAACCCACTATGGGGAAAACCCTTGCAAATTATTCTTCTTAGATTGTCATCAAATGATTCAACAAAAGAGATTACAATGATCCATATCTTCATCTATGCAATTAACCATCGAAATAGCTACAACATCCATGAAATGAACCCAACAATGTATATACTCAAAATCTAATTCTGAATTACGTAATGAACATCCATTCTCTGTATTCAACTATCAAACCCTACAGTCACTAAGCGAAATCTTTGAAAGGATGATATTTCACCTTTTAGGTCTCAGTCACACCAAGGAGGTGACATGCTAGTGACTAGTTTTTTTAGTCGCTCCCTTAATCTTGGCATGCAAGAAACCGGGGTCAGATCTGAACTGCAGAAACCCTAAACCCCTAGTCAAATGGATGGAAAGTTGTTCATGTGACTGGAAGGCTCTAGTCTCACGTATGAGCTTCTGTGTCTGCAACTATAGTTGAAACCTTCCTTTTTTGTGCCTAAGACTAGGTCCGAAAATCCTAAATCATATATGTGAGCCTCAGACCCTACAATTTCACCTCAGAGCGAACCTAATCCTCCATGAATGAGCCTCAAAGCTATGCAATACAAAAACCAAGATAGAAGAGGGTCTCATCATTGTAAGTAAATAAGGTAGAGGGAACTTGTATTTATATAATTTCAAGTTGGTCCACTTTGCTTTAGGGCCAACCTTATCAAATATGCATATGTGCGCTTTTCTTCCTAAGTATATTTTCCCTTATCCTATTTGAGTGATCTTTCGGTCAATTTTGGTCCTCTCAAAAAGAGAAATTAAATGTAATCATTATCTCTACCAGGTGAACTTTCCAAAGTGGAATTTGACCATAATTTCGTATCTTACACTTCCTCTCAACTAGGGACAATTCCACCTGCATCATGTTATGTGTATCTTGTCATCAAATCATATCCAATCTCAAGCATCTTATCATCACGTGTCGATATTAATCATCTCAATTTCTCTCTTGCTCAATCCTGCTTATCTCTTGATAGTCCCTGCTCATATGCTGGAGATTCTCAAATCTAAAAGAAGAATAGTTTGACATTAGAGAGGAGCCTAAGCTACTACCCTCTTATTCATCAGGCTACTACCTGGAATATCTGTGAGAGGGATACTACCCAGTAATATCTATGATGTGCATCATCATCGAAGAGCATATCATTAGGGTGCACATATCAACCTGCAACCACATCGAGAAGCTTAATCTCAACCCTGAATATCATTGGGGAGATATAACAATTACCCCATATTAAGCAATAAGTGATATAGGGGAGCTACTACTCAACCCATCCTATTTCCTACTAATCTTCCGAGCAATGTTCAAAAACTTCAAACAGAACATACCAAAATGAAACATCAATGCTTCAACCAATTTTTGGTTTCTAAGTAAAGCTCAAAAATACCTCTTCACAACTTCTTGAAATTCAATTGGAGTGTCCAAGGATTTTCATTTCCACTTTCCAATAATTCCAGCTTTAGAAAACGATTCATCATGCCATGATTTAGTATTTCGAGCTTCAAAAGCCATCTCTCTCTTACTTTGATCATCATAGGCTCATTTCCTATCAAGAGTAGACCATCAGTATAAAACCAAAATCAAAATCAAAGTCATACCTTGGAACACTTTTGAAGTAGAGCTTTGGATCAACACATCTTCTTCTTGGCTTCACCAGATAACTGTCAATGCAAACATATCTGTATCGAGGAGCTTTCTTCATACAATTCTCTATGCAAATACTTTACCATACCAATATGCTTAGTTTTACACGAATCAATATTGTCATAGCAAAACTAATTTCAAACTCATCAATATGACTAGTATCAAATTATTTAGATCAGGTGACAGGTAGATCTCTCATCAATTCATGACTTCTTTTATTATCATGTCAACAAGTTTTCATAAGCAATATCAATCCAAATTTCATCAAGTCATCCCATGATCATAATATTAGTCATTTATGTCACTAAATGAAAATGAAAAAACCAAGAATAAGTTATGCAGGTTCCATCCATACATTGTCAAATTATTTCACACTGAGTCACAATTTTCAATACTTCAAACATTGTTTTAGGAACAAGGAGGCCAATACAAAACTATTATCGAATACCATTATTAGTCATTGAAGGTCACTATGCCCACATAGCATTGTTATTAAGGAAAATCATCAGTCATCAAATCAAATCATTAGTCATCATGTCAATATCCCAAATTCACTATCATAGTGATATTTATAGTCCATAACATGTTATGAAACCAACTCACAAAAGGATAGAAAATATAGATCAACGCCTTAGAATTCAGCCTATTCGAGGGGGAAAACTCCTTTACATTACAGAAATGAATGATTCCTTGATGATTCAAATGACAAAACCTCCTTTCTATATATAGGAGTCTAAGGAGTCACAATGTAATAACCCAGCTGACCTAACAATAATATTACGACACAAAAAATAACAATAGAGGGATTTCTATGGGGCACAGTAATAACATATGGAACAATAGGGCACAACAATATTAATAGTGGATAACAACTACAATAGTAACAGGGGTAATCACTAGCTATTATAGGACCTAACATGCCCCTCTCTCTTCAAAAAAGTGTTGTTCTCAACCTTGAAGTAGTATCTGTATAAAATTCTCATCCTCCCATGTGGAATCTTCAGCAAATAAGTTCTTCCACTTGATAAGATACTCCGAAATTGATCGATTCGTAGCTGTCGAGTTCTTGTTTCTGTGACTGCTTCCGGTTCCAATATAATTTTTCCTTCCTCGTCAAGTTCTGGCAATATTGTTTGAACTGGGAGCTTGTCGCCTATAACCTTCTTTAAACATGAAACATGGAAAACTGGGTGCAATCGAGAAGCTGCAGGAAGCTCCAATTTGTATGCCATAGTACCAATCTTTTGCAACACCTTGTACGGACCATAATACTTTGGTGATAATTTATCATCCTTCTTAGCTTGCTTGAGGGACATTTGTTATATGGTTGTAGCCATAGGAATACCCAATCAGCTACATCAAAACCTCTTTCGCTGTGATGTTGATCTGCCTGTTGTTTCATTCTATTCTGTGCCAACATGTGGTTATCCTTTAAGAGTTGGAGGACTTGTTTTTGATGTTCGATGTGATGTTCCACTGCTTGAACCTTATAGTTTTCT
>APFE030422760.1:0-15319 GCA_000404065.3 Pinus taeda | reverse complement strand
TGAGCTAATTTTGAATAATTAAATAATTAATTAAATAAAAAAAAAATTAAAATTAGAAATCAAGTGTCGGCCCTTATATAAAATTAAGGTTCTTGGTTTATTTATATCCAGGTGCATGGCTCCTTCTCTCAATAATCTTTCATTCATATTCTATCTATCTGATTGTCCTGATGATGGACCCCCTTTGGGGTTTGAAACGTCAACAGAATGAACACAAAACTGTGGATAATCCGGATCATACCACTGCAAAAAACTTCCACAGAAGCCCAAAATCTAACATACTCTTATGATGCTTTTTGCTAAAGGGGCTGAGGGTACTACTCAATTTAATAGTGCAAGCGACCTCTTCCGAGACTTTTTTAATAGAAATTTTACTAAGTTTTTTGTAACTACCTCCATTATAGAGGTGATCCATCATTTTACTCACATAGTTAGCTCTATCTAAGATTATAACAACCCCACCTTTATCATCATTTAGAACGACAATGTTCATATTTTCATTTAAGGCCTTAAGGGCAAGGAATTTTAGCTTGCTTATGTTACTCTTGGGAGGTTTGGCTTTCCTAAGAATAATGACACAATCCTATCTAATACCTTCTGTAATCCTAGTAGACAGGTCTTTAATCCCAAACTCAATGTTACAAAAAATATCTTCTATAGGAATTTTTGTTTAAGTTAGGGAAAGAATTAACATTTTTTCTAAGATGGATAAATTGAACAATCAAAATCTAGACTAGATAAATGAGTAACTTTCTTATTTAAAGGGTCTGAGTTAATATTAGGATTAAGAGGAGGGTTGAGGGCAGGTAAAATGGGGAGGGGACAAGAGGAGTTATTTACGTGGGAGTTCGTATTATTAATAAGAGATGGAAGAGTTGTATTATGAATAAGAGATGTGGAGGAAGGGGAGATCCCTATGAAAGGGGAATTATATATTAATTTCTATATATAATAATATATAATAATAATAAATATATTATTATTATTATTATTATTATTATTATTATTATTATTATTATTTAAGCACAAAGGGATTGAATTCAATGGGAAAATCTAGGCTTTTTTTTCCATTGGGTAATCATCAATTCCCATGAGGGCTTACCCTAGAGCCATAGAGATACTTTGACGTGGTGGTCAAATGTGTGGTTGCACCTAGAGACACTATTTTTTGTAATTTCCTCCTTTCAAATCTACCCACTTTCGTCGGCTTACCCGAGGTAAACATGAGAGGAGGGGCTACTATAATAAGACTCAACCTCCTAGATGACCTTAAGGAAATGGATTAGACACAACTAGACCTTACTGACCTCTTCCTAATGCCACAGGGCCCCCAAGGGCTGACCCACCCTTCCTAGACCTATGTCCTTAAGGAAACTCACCTTTGTTGAACTGAAGCCCCGGTCGCCACCTTATTAAGGCCTCCACGTGACTATGGGTTCCCAGTCACTCCCATAGGCCTGTCTAAGTGTGAAAGTAGCCTTTTTCTGTCAGTGCTATGCCAACAATTATGCGATTTAAGACTATTTTCCATGGTTGGTGCTTAAAATTTTCCCATAACTCTATGAAACTTTCAAAACTCATAACAGATATGAAGACAATGCTTGTAAACCAAAAACTGAAACCAGGACTTGACCTGACCTTCCCCAACCAAGACTAACATTCTGTCAAACACTTGGTAAATATACAACCTATAGGTTATGAATGCAAGTCTAAGAATAAGGGACTGAAAACTTATTTGAGGTTTAACAAAGGGTCATTACCTTCTCACATTAGCTATCATAACATCAATTAGGTCTTACATCCATTATTTATTCAATTACAAATAAAACATGAATAGAGCCATGACTAGGAACTGTCAAATAACCATGCTTGTAACTAGCATATAACCAGATAAATAACAATGAGATAACAACCATTAAATCCACATCATAACAAGTACATTTAATCATCAAAAGAAAGAGAAACTTAGTTGTTAGTAAACATAGGCAAAATCCAACCAGGTTCAAGACTTCCATGAACCACCCAACCATTAATTGGTTGAACCAAATATTTCTTTCAGATAATCACCCTCATGCCATATTCCAATCATGAATGTGGGATCTCATGGGATAAACCAATCCAAAAATAATCAAGGGAATCCAAAGGTTAAACCACCTCCACCCTCACCATACCGTAATCTCACTTAAACCGGTGTTGAGATTACAAAACCAAACCGAGCTTGGATGCCTCTGAATTTCTTCTCCAATACCTTGAGGAAGTTTCTCATCTCCACCCTTAGGATTTACCATGTATCCCATCATTACTGGTCAATGGATTCTTATGCCTTTGGTAATTTTCCTGAGACCACCTCAGCCAAATCCAAAATATTCTAGAAATCCAAAGCTCAAACCGAGAATAACCCCATCATACCATGGCTATCCAGAAATGGAAATAATAGGCTAAAATCCACTATCAAACCCAACAAAACCCATTCCAATGACAAAAAGAGAACCAAATACCAACATACACATACCATGCATTCCAAAACTAGCTAGGAAATCATACTTGCAACTTGTTACCTACAAGTATTCCTGCTAAAGCTGTTAATCCAAATTTTCCTTGTGTGATCCTTGCTTTCCTTTGCTTTCCTTGTCCTCCCTTGGCTTTCCTTGTCCTTCCTTAGCTTTCCTTCTCCTTCCTTTTCCTTCCTTGTCCTTTCTTTTCTTGCTTGCTTTCCTTCTCCTCGTGGTTCTCTTCTCCTCTCTGAGACTAATTCCAAAAGTGAACTAGCAAAAGGCTGTGAATTGATCCTCATAAACATTTTTATCATTGATGGCTCTATTTTCTTCAATTTCCCATTACTTTCCTTCATTTTTCTCCTCACATGCTACATGTGACCTTTCACCTTCATTTTCTCCTAATTTCCATTATTTTCATAAATAAAATGTCAATTAATGCCCTGTGCCTTTCCAAAGCCTTTGCCACTTCCTTTGCCAATTTCCTTAGCCATAAATAAACCAAAGTGAACACCCACTATAATGTTTTTCCCAACATTCAACTTGGAATATGTGTCCCATGACCTTGGTCTTATTTTGCCTTTATTAAATTTTATTACATGAAATTTTAACCCGGGTTTTTTATAGAACCCTCCCCATTAGGGGAACACCATCCTCATTTTTCTATGACACCTACAACTAGCAAAACTGCTGAAAATAAAAACATACTTCCCATGGATCTTTATAATCCATGTCATTGCAGTATTTATAATAACGACATGCTCAAAGCAAAACCATCATGATAAACATGACAACAGGACAACCATACCGCTTAATAGAGCTTTATAACACAACCCATTACAGTATTTACAGTCACAACCACATATACGCATGCACATTTTATTCAACTAGAAAATAACCATACTTCCTATGGATATTTATAAATCAAGCTCGATATAGTATTTGCAATAATATACGCATATACACATATGCAAATTTTCCCAACCAGAAAATAAAAGGATACAATGCATGCATCCACAACAAGGGAGTCCAGAGGCTCACTCCTCCACCCTCAAAGTAATACCAGGATTCACCTCCTTCCCAGGAAGTAGAAAATCCACTTTCAAATTCAAACCTGTATCTAATGTCCTACACTACAATCTTGCACCACTTGTCCTCTCAATGAATGGTTATCGGCTCATTGTTCCAGGGTGCACTCCCAATCTACATCTGATTCCATCTGGAAATGCTAATAAAAAAACTCCATCCTTGGCCTTCCCTTCTCTACTACATAGTCCCTCGGGCAATCTGTCCACCCCCTTACACGTAGTCACTCACCTTCCAAGTTCCCCAACACCCCCTATCCCGAGTGATCCATCCCTTGGCAAGGTTTCCTCACATTGGAATGTTCGAAAACCAAGGCATATCCCTGCCTCAAAACCATCATATCGTTCATAGCATGTTCATTGAAATCAAAGGAAACTACTGGGAACCAGTGTCCCATAATGGCCCTGTTCGTTAATACTTTACTAGCACACTGCTTCCTTTTCTAATTCCTTTTTCCACTGTTACTAATCCTTGCAGTTAGTTTCAAACAAACACCCAAACGAGGCATTTTCAACCATGCTTTCCTATAACAAGCACATAATTTCCATTAGACTAAAAGGAATTGAAACTAATTCAAATCATATCTCACTATTGGCTCATCAATAAGGTACACTTGTAATTATGTTTACTTCCTGTCACAACAAGTCAAACTAGCTCTTTTGATCAAATCATCATGTATAAACATATCATATCTAGTTATCTTAAAAAACAACCATAATAAATCAAAATCATAGATCACATGTAACCATCATAAATCAAATTCATAGATCATGTTAGGTTCCTATACCAATAGGTTTCATCTTTCATGATTGACTATGGAAGTGCCAAATATGTTCATCCTTGAATGCTGCAGAGGTTCCATATTTTGTATACAGAAAAAGAAAATTAAAAAATGTAAAGAGGGTATGCCTTAAAAGAATAATCAAAAGGCAAGAAAATGTTTTGGTCAGAAAAAATAGCAAAAATGAACCCCAAACCAAAAGACCAAGAAAGTGGCCGGCCAAAATGCCATTGCTATCTTATTTTGCAAGTTCACAATATGAAGACAATGCTGCTTATCACACTTTATGGATGGCCCAACAGTTCAATCTGGACCATCCCATATTTAAATTTGTTGTTGTAGAATAGAGAATGAATATCTGTCCAAACAGTTCAAGCTTGGTAGATGATTAGATAGGTAGAGAAATTAAGCAGCCCAACTGCTTAATCTGGGCCCTTGGAAGAGATAAGGGTACATTTAGATAGGAGGGCAGTCAAAAGAAAAGAAGATAATCAGGGTTTGCCAGTTCAAGTGCACCCAATCCAAAGGAAGAAAAAATGATAGGTGTATTAGGTTGGGTAGGCAGTTTGAGGTTGCAGAAGCAAGGTTATAATTACTTTTTGTCTTGTCAAGAAGGAATCATCTCATCAATGACACTGGTACCATGGCAGTTATTTGGTTGTATGACTTTGGAAGCATGACTAATTCCCCTTCATTCCCCCAAAGATCGCTTACTAACATCCCCTCAAGGACCTTGGGATTTGCCCAAAAAAGTCCAGTTTCACTCCATTTTATGTGAAATGCCAAGTTGATATCTGAGTTTACTGAGTGAAAAGAAGCCACATTTCTTGTGTAAAAATGATCATTCCACAACCCTTTCACTTCCCTATGCCTAAGTTTTCATTCTATAAACTTAGCATTCATCCATTCAGTTTCAATCCATAAACTCATATTAACCTCTAACTCTATTATTTAGCTCCCTTAATCATTCACCCATCCCTATTACACAAAAACTATATAAATAATCCAAAAATATAAATATCCCCACCCCTTGGCACTATAGCCATACAATACAAAGTAGGGGAATATTAGGTCCATTTTGGGTCTTAATATTAGCCCTTCCGCGTCCAAAACTTAGGATTAATCTAACATTTGGTTAGATTAATAGCTATGATGACCCCCGCCCACACGCAAACCATACTATATAAACCCCGTGCATGCATTTTGTTTGGGTTTCATTTAAAGTTTGATTAAACGAAAAACCATAACTTGGCGCCGAACACACATAAACCCATAACCAAAGTTAAAAACCTGCCCGAAACCTTTGAAAAATTAAGGTCTATCGTACGTGCTTTTCTTCTAACGCCCAATCATATCGCCCTCCCGTCCACCGTCAGATCGCCCCCCACAGATCCGACGGTCCTGATCCATATCGGACGCGCCCCGATGACGGTACGTTAGTACCCAATGGTCGACGGTTTCACCTTCGTACATAGGGAAACCTATCGTCCTCTTTTTCCAACGGGTCGCCTCTGACATTTACTGCCCCTGTACCAAAGGCGGTCCGATGGAAACCACTTACCGCCCTGTCCTTCCACCTACGTTAGCGCATGATGTTGCATCCACGTCACCCGCCACTGCCCTGCACCTGGGCCACATCATCCACTGACGTCACCACCCCGCCACCGGGTCATATGCCAAATCATCATCCACTTCATCTGCCACGTCATCCTCTGTACCCACTACGTGACAAAAATTGCGTCATGATGACATCATCCCCAAAAAGCGCCAAAAGCGCTAAAATGTCCAAAATTTGTTAAAAAGACGTGAAAACGACTATTTTGGTCATTTTCTATTGTACATCCATAAACAACGTGCATGCGAGTTTTACGTCCAACCCGCCTCTAGCAGCTGCACAGTCCTCCAGCCTGCGAATTCGCTCCATAGCTCGGCTCCATAGCTCAAGGCACCCCTACTAACTATCCTGGTCGCCACTAAAAACAGGTATTTACCCATTTTTTCGCCTGAAAACCTGTTTTTTCAATAAGTCTCCATTAAAATTGTTGAAAGCACCTGTAATTCACAACCAACATTGATTTTACCTATCACTCAACATCTCGTATGTACTATCCGAGCCATTGCTTCAAAGTAAACCTGCAAATTTAAGCCCATCTCCTCTGCAATTTGGCCATGAGAATACGTTTTGTGCCCATTTTCTCCGACAGATACTCCGAAGCTGCCCAAGTAGTGAACTAAAATTGTCAAGCACCTTGTGTTTTCTATTTTCTCCTAATTTCAAAACCGAATTCCTCAGCTTCCACTTCCCCCTGCAAGCTTTCGCCCATTCGGTCAAAATTTAAGCCTATTTCCTCAGTATTCTGCTCACAATTGATCCAAACCATAAATCTTATACATTAAAATCAGTTTGATACAAAAATTAGTTTCCATACTTCTGATAATAGCCTCAAAGCTTGAAGTGCTATTTTCTGTTGCTGCTTACACCTGTATTGTAATCAAAACACAAATAGTATAAACATGGAGGCTCCAGTGGCTCTCAACATAGCACCATTGAATGCACCACACATGGATTTAGAATGGCTACCTTTGGCAGATAGAGACTTCCAGATCAAGGATATGATGGGCCTCAGTTCTCACCTTAAAACTGTGTGTCACTTTAGAAACAATCACAGGAATAACACTGATATCCTGGGAATCTGGCAATCTAGTATGCCCATCTACTACCTCCCATCAGTCAATGTGCTTCCTGACTTCATTCATCTGTGCCATGCAAGCTATGACCCCACTCAGACAGCAATCCTCACTCCAGATGGGTCTGTGTTGTTCTACATCACTCCTCAATCCATAAATGAAATGTTGAACTTTAGCCACCTCAGCCTCTGGTTCCTCTTATAATGAAGCACTTACTCGATCAGGGTGCAAAGCTCTCTAGTTCAGAAATATTGAGGGTAGGTCAGTTATTTATGGAACCACAGTGCTAGGCCAATCATCCTCCACCCTACCATCAAGTCTCATTCAATGAGACAGGTAGACTCCTGGTAGATATGATTTCCTACATTCTAGGATGCAAGACAGGAGAATTTGTGGATGAGACTGTGTTTCTGTTATTAACCATGTTCACTCCAGGACAACCCCCTGCTGTCATGTATGACTATGCCACCTTCATAGAAAACAAAATACATGAGCAATTTATGATGATGGAGAGAGAAAGAGTGTTCAAGTATACTTCCTATATTTACCATCTGCTGCTGTACTATCACCCTGATAGTTTCAAAGTTCCTCTCAAAAGACTGGACTCAAAAGGAGAAAGAATATTTGTTATCTTCTGGACCTCAGTTTTCCATGAAGTCCAATACTCTTCCTACACATATTGTGAGTTTGCTGACATGTTTATCTACCCATCCACTTGCCTATTGATGATGACTCCTCCTGGCAGACTCACTGTGGAAATGCAAAGAATCCTACATCTTTCAAAGGGCTACAACATTGGTGATTGGTACTTCTACCAAAACCACATAGTGATCAGAATTTATGGGTGTGAGTTTCCTCCCTATAAACTGCCAAGATATGTCCCCATGAGACTTTTTGCCTTAGAATATTTTAGGTAGTTCAGTAGTGGTGATTTGACTCATTTTCATGGGAAAAACAAGAAAGCACAACTTAAAATCAGACATCAATTGGGTCCCTTTGTTTTCAATAAAAGGGAAGAAGCCTGGAAGGATGCAGACAATATGCTAAAGGAAGAGCTCATGTTGAAACAAAGCTTCTTTTGGGCACCATATGTCCCTGAACACTTTATAAGCCTTAGAAGAATCAAACACAGGCTTTCAAGATATGTGCACCAACCAATCCCCCACATTGAACAATATGCTAATCAACAAGAATGGCTAGAGGGCACATTAGATGATGAAGAGCTTACTGAAGAAGAAAGATTAGAAAAAGATACGAAAGAACATGAGAAAGGAATTGACCTGGAATATTTTGCACAGGTCACCTTCACACAGCCTCAACATATTGGAGCAAGCACATGAGTTGCTACACCTCCACAACAGCAAGGTAAAGAAGCCATTTCATCTGCAGGGAAAGGCAAAGAAATTGAGCATTCAGAACAACAAAGTACAATGGAAGAAAAACCATCCACAAATCAGGAAAAGGGACAAGAACAAGGCCCTTCAATGCAACAAAAGGCAGCCGAGATCCCTGTATTGCAAACCCCTCATAATGAGGAAAGAGCTAAAAAGAGGGACAGAATGGAAGACACACCTACAGGGACATCCACCGACCAGCAAGGTGAGAAAAGACAGAGACTAAACCCTTATTCCGAGGAAGAAATTACTGAATAAACCACAGGCAATATCAGAGGTGAGGGGACTTCTGAACAGTAGATCCATACTATTTTGGAGACATTAGCCAGCTCCTTCCAGCAGGAGCAAGAGAGACAACCAGGTGGGGAGGTTTCATCCTCCAAATAGCAGACCAGGTAGGGCTCGAATATCAAATGAGCATTCACTGAGATCAAAGTTAGAAACGAGCCAATAAGGTTTCATCTTTACAATCAATTGATGAGAATGGCACCAAAAAATTCAACAAAGGTTGATGGCAGCATATGACATGCAAGCAGGGAAGATGACTCTTACTCATTTCAGACCCACGGTACAACAGCCACAGTCAGCTGCAGACTATATTAGAACCAATCTGGAGGTCCTGGCCAAAGACATCCATCCAATAGACTAGATTGAGTTGCATAAACAGGTTGGAAAAATGGTATACTTCACCCTAGCAGATAAGGCTCTAATGGCCCATAGATTGCAGAATTCTTTGTATAATACTTCTACCCAACTAGAGCTGGAGAAAGCCTCCTCATTGGCCAAGGATAATAGGATAAAATCCTTGGAAGAGATTATTATAGAATTGGGACATGATCCCAAAGATCCCAAAGGCGCACATGCCTTAATCAGGAAAAAGGAAGAGGATATAGCAGCCCTGAGAAGACAATTAAAGCTGCCAGCTACCATACATCCTCAAACTACAGAGGTGGCACAACAACAGGAAGTAGAGGATGTGGTCAGCCTGCTTATGAGGATGAACCAAATGTTGTTGGACACAAAAAAAGCATTGGAAGAGGCTCAACAAGGGAAACAGCCAGAGTTGGCCCCTCAACCATCCCAAATAGCTCCAATAATTACATCTCCTCCTACAACAGTCACTACAGGAGCACCTCCCCTAGATCGAGCTTCAGCAGCAGGTGCCTCAACTTCAGCAGCGACTACAATAGCAGCATTGCAAGAAGCCAGCTTGAGCATGGAAGCTATGATGAAAGAAATTAAGGCTTTGGAATTACAAATGGCAGAAATGAAGGATACCAAGGAAAAGCTAGCCAAGATTGAGGCTAGTTATGATAAATCAAAGATGACAGTTGCCGAGAAGACCAGGGAAGTAAAGGGCCTAGAGAACAAAATAAAGGCCTTGGAGAAGGACCTCACTCTCCATAGAACCCTGACTGAAATAAAAACAATTTTGTGGGATAAGATTAACAAAGCTATTGTTGATCAATGGACAGCAATACAAACATTTTTTGACCAGATAGAATTGATGGCGGTAGCTCAATATGAAACTCAAAAGGCTAGAGCATTATTGGCAGATAAGCCTGAGCAAGCCAATCAATTGATTCATTTTTTGAATACTCGTATTGGTGAGCAGCTAGCAGCTCTGAACATTCAGAACAGGACAGAGACTATTGTAAGAGTCAAGAAGGTGCTGACCATGAGAAATTTTGTTCAAACTATAGAAAGAAAATGTCAAGAAATGCAGACAGAGGTACATGCCTTCGGATAGAAAATTTCAATATTACAGAGCAAAGGTTTACGCAGCCTAGTCACTAGCACTGTGAAGATATTAAAACAGGAACAGTATGCATACAGGCTAAATACTTATGTGCAAAATTGGATTACAGCATCATCAAGTGGCTCAGAAGAAACAGTGCCTCCCTCTGGACAAAGCTTGTATGATAAACTGGAAGACTTGTTTTACATTGAGCATGAGATAACACATCTCTTTCCAGTCTAGCCAAATTATTACACATACACTGAAGCTGATGAGACATTATTTAAATTAAGAAAACATCAATTACCGACAGATCAGTGGTGGCAAAGCCTGCTTGAGATCCTAAAGTAGTTTTGATTCTCTTCTTGTAAATTGTCTGCATAACAAGCGAATTGCATTATATGGCTCTGCTATCGGAAAATCAAATCAGCCAAGGAGAAGATTCGCGCCAAGATGAACAGGCTCAAACACAGTTGGCAAAGCACAGCACAACAAGACAGCACATCAGCAAAGCGGTCATCAACCGACTATTAGAGTCAAAGAGTCAACAACAAACAGGACACCTACAGCAGCCAGTAAAGCGCATTTATTTCCTCAGTTATTGTCGCGCAGTCTTTTCCCACATTAGTTATTGCTTCTATCAGAGTAGATGGATAAATTTATGTCTAGATATTTCCCTATGGGATATTTTGTAAACTTCTATAAATACTTGCTAAAGATATGTACTATTGTTGGCTGGTGAATATCATTCTGGACTTGCGCTGTAAGTTTTTGAGAACTCTTCAGAAATAAAAATTGTTGGAATGCTTTGTTGGTGAACTTATTGTTGTGGAATCGATGGCAAAAGGATATATTGCAAGATTCTCATGTTAACACATGGATCAATAAGTCTTTTGTACTCTTATTTTACTGTATTTGTGTCTTACTTATCATCTAAATATCATGTTCTAAGTTACAAGAAAGAAGGATAACCCATAATTTACTTTGTTGTACTCTGTGTTCAATTCCTGTAATTTTTTATGTTTTCCACAAGACTAGCATAGGCAAGAATTCTTGATTGCTCTTGTCTCCTTGGTTTTTTCACTCTAAATATCATCAAGGAATTCTTAACTACTCCCTGATAAGGTTTATACAATTCCCCTCTGTTAACATAATGAAAGATTCTTGATTGCCTTTCATTTCTTGACTTCATTTCATCTTATTTCAGCTTCAAAGTTGTTCAATGTTTAATTATCTTTCTCTGTAGTTGTCTTATTGCCAAAGAAACCATCCTAGAGGTTCATTTTCATTAGACTTGATCAACCCAATGGTCTGAACTTCCCTCGACTTACTGCCTTATTCTATTGAATGTCACCTTCCAAACATCAAACAAAAACTTGTGCTTCATAACTAGCCTAAGATACTCCAAAACAAAGCTAAATTACAAAGAGAGAGCCCTCTCTGGTTGTAGGTAGGCTAGGACCTGCATCCAAAAGATTGGTTAGTGGTTACCTCGGCCGTATTCCCTCCTGGAGGCAGGGAACAACCTGAGTGATAACATCATTGGCGACTCCACTGGGGAACTGAATCAAGAAAAGGTTAGTTTCCTTGCTTTAAACATATTCAAGCAAAAATACCAAAAATAGATTTAGAAGCTGGCTCCAAAGAAGAAAACTCGTTATACAAGATCAAATCCTGATCCAAATCCTCCAGCTATTTTTGAAAATCCTAATTTGATCCCTAAGACCCTTAGGAAACAAGAAGAACAAGAGAAATCTGCTGATTCAGACCTTCAAACCATTCAGCAGAACTATATCCCAACTCTTGCTAAAGCTTCATTCCGTCCTCACATTACTCTTGCTTCCCCTAGTTCTTCATCAACTTCTCAAAGAACCTTCTCCACTCCTCCATCTACTGCACATATTTATTCCTCAGTCCCTGTTGTTCCAGTTGTCCCATTTCTTCCTTTTGCCCCATTTTCCCTGTAAATATGGCTAACTGTTATGCACCTTTGCAGTTGCCTGCCAATCCAGGGGCTATGCCACAAGATTATCAAAGTAAGATCACCTATTTTGATGGTACTGGCTCCCATATAGCCCAGCAAAACACTAAGAAAATGCAAGAATATTTTGAAAATTATGAAATTGACGATAATGATGTGAGAATGGAGATCTTTGTCCAAAGTTTAACTGGTGATGTAAGGACTTGGTTTAGAGCACTTGCTCCAAATTCTATAGCTAATCTAGATGCCCATTACCAATCCTTTCTAAACAGATGGGAAAAGAAGAAAGACCCTTTACACATTTTAACTGAATATGACAATTTAAAAAGGGGCCCACAAGAAATTGTTCAAGACTACTGTGTAAGGTTCAATAATGTTTATAATGCCATTCCTCATAACCTTAGACCTCCTCCTGACTTGGCCTTGATCAAATTCCCTGATGGATTTGATCCTGACATGGCATATCAGTTGAGGGAAAGAACCCCTCCCAACTTAGCAGACATGCAGAATATAGCTATTAGTGTAGAAGCAAACTTGATTGCCAAACAAAACCGGGCTAGAACTTAAAGAAGAACAAAATTCAAAGAAGAACCTTCAGCATTTGAGCAAAAACTTGATGCAATCATCAAAGGGATGGATAGATTGGGAGATAGGGTAGATACCATTGAAAGAAAATCATCTTGGGAGGGTCAAACAAGTAACACAGCCAGGAATCCAAATTTTAGAAAAAATCAAAACCCTACTCCTGGTAGGACTGGCCCTAATCAGAACATTAGACCCCAATTTCAAGAGAATTATGCAGAGGCCTCAACCTCTAGTGAACCCACAGAGGACCCTCACGTCAACTTAATGGGCTTAGATAGTGAACAGAAACTTTTCTTAACACAAGATGACCAAGAAGCCCATAACATCAATCAATTCCAAACCAAGTCCAGAGAGTCATTTGATTTCAGGGAAGGGTATGATGCAGCAGTCTATGAGGTCCATAAACAGTACTAGTTGAGAAGCAGAACCATAGATGTGCCTCAACCTACCAGGCTGAAGGATACCAAGCAGCTGAAGAAAACAATAGAAAAGGTTGTCCGGACAGAACCCTCTGATAAAATAGACCCAAAGGAAGTCACTGCGGAAGATGTATCAGACCTACAGCCTTCAAGCAACCAGTCATACACCTCCCATTCTTCAAAAGAAAATTTGAATCACCCTATTGAAAATAATTTCAAATCAGATAAACCCTATAACAACACTCATAATCAAGAGAAGATTACTCAAAATTCAGCTCAAAATGAAAAGCTTGCTGCTCAAAATATAAAGATTCAGATAGAGAAACCCTTTAACTTAGAAACAGAAATTGGCAAGTTGAAAATAGCAATTCCTCTCTCTGAATTGGCCAAACATGAAGTATATAGGGAACAAATCCATAGGTCACTCCAAATATCAGAGAATAGGGATGAAATCAATGTTCTAGATGATCAACCAGAATTGTTTTTTGGTCTTGAAGTCAATGGCAAGACAGTGGATGGTGGAGTCCCTCCATTTTATGTGATCTTAAACATTCATGACAAAGTGTTACATAATTCCATGTTTGACTCAGGTGCTTCCCATAATCTAATGCCCAAGTCAGTGATGGAAAAGCTAGACCTAGATATCACAAGGGATCTGTTTTCATTTGATTCCAGTCAGGTCAGGTGTCTAGGCCTAATCAAAGATCTTTGTGTATCCTTAGTCCAATATCCAGCCAAAACAATCTTGATGGATGTAGTGGTAGCTGATATCCCACCTAAGTATGGTATGCTTTTGTCCAGATCTTAGGGTGCAAAACTCCAAGGATCTTTGCAGCTAGACATGTCCTATGCCACGATTTCAATCTTTGGCTAGCCAAAGAGATTATATCGGGAAACATTGATGAAATATGTGGTTAGCAGTCAAGACAAACCCCAGAACTTCCCCATCTATTCCATTCACTCTGACATGGATTCATTTATCTTATACAATGCTGGCATGTGCTCCAAAGCTGAGGCCAAGCTCCTAGAAACAATACCAACAATGAACATGAATGAACAATCTAGTGACCAGCACCAAAAAATTGTTGATGAGATTGAAGTAACAAGTGAAACTAACATATCAAACCAGCTACAAAGTTCAAGCTCACTACCACTGAACAAGTCCCCAGAACTCCTGAGACAAGTGTTAATCAAGAAATTTTATGGTACTTGGAGTTTGATGGATCAGTGAACAAATTAGGAGCAGGGGTAGGGATTTGGATACACAACATACAAAATGACCATGCTCAAAGTCATGCATATAGGCTAAACTTCAAATACACAAACAATATGGCCGAATATGAAGCCCTTTTGCTGGGGCTCAAACAAATTAGAAGTCTAGGGGTCACCAAAATTTCAATTCTAGGAGACTCAGATTTGATAATACAACAGATAAAGGGAAAATTTGTCACAAATGATCCTAGGCTAAGGGCTTATAGAGGTGTAGCTATGGAAATACTAAACACCTTCCTGGAATCAGAACTCACTAAAATTCCAAGAAAACACAACCTACATGCACATAGTTTGGCAACCTTTGCCAGCACTTGTAAACTTCCTTTTGAGCCCAATCATCACTTCACTGCTGAGATCAAACACAGACCTGATGTCCCAGATAATGTAAAAAATTGGCAGGTGTTTGAAAATGACACCAAATCAACAACTTCCTGACTTTAAAAGAAGAATTTTCAAGCATAAACATAGACACAAGCACTGTTGATGATCAACAGAAAATTGAAAAAGTTTAGCCAAACATATCAGCTGAAGCAGCAAATGTTCTTTTGAATCCAACAACTTTTAATCACAGAAAGCTACAAGAACTCAAAAAAGTGAATTTTTATGAAATGATTGAGGAAGAAACTGAAGTAATTGAGCTGAAGGACAATGTCCTGCCCATAGGCCTAACTCCCTTAGAAGATATATTTGATTCAAATGACATTCCAAGAAAACCAAAAATGCAACCACTAAATGCAGAAATTGAGGACTGCAATATTGGAACCATAGAAAATCCCAGAATGGTAAAATTGTCCAAAACTTTGCCTCCTGATAAAAAACTGAAATACATTGAGTTGTTTAAAGAGTTCCAAGATATCTTTGCATGGAGCTATGAGGACCT
>APFE030422740.1:5759-64876 GCA_000404065.3 Pinus taeda | reverse complement strand
CAGTCAGAACAATGTTGTCTATTGCCAGGAACACAACACAAATGGAAGATTTATCAGATGGATGTTAAATCTGCATTCCTGAATGGAGTGTTAAAAGAAGAGGTTTATGTTAAACAACCTCTAGGTTATGAAGTTGATGGCCAAGAGCATAAAGTCTGCAAACTAAAGAAGGCTCTTTATGGGCTGAAGCAAGCTCTAAGAGCATGGTATAGCATAATAGATGCTTATCTGATGAGAATGGGTTTGATAAGTGTGATGGTGAACCCACACTCTACATAAAGGAGAATGACGGTAAGATTATTATTGTTGTTTTATATGTAGATGATCTGATTTTTACTAGCAATGATGCTTCTCTCATTGCTAATTTTAAAGCAGTCATGAAAAGTGAATTTGAAATGACTGACTTAGGCTTCTTAAGATATTTTCTTGGAATTGAAGTAGACCAAAGTGAAAATGGTGTTTTCATTTCTCAAGATAAATATGTAGAAGCAGTGTTGAAAAGATTTAACATGCAGAACAACAAGGCAACTGTGACTCCAACAGTAATGGGACTGAAATTGACCAAAGAAGACAGCAACAAGGATTTTGATCCAAAACTGTACAAGAGCATAGTTGGCAGCCTTATGTACTTGACTGCAACTAGGCCAGACATTATGCACACTGTGAGTTTAATCTCCAGATTTATGGAAAGACCGAAAGAGACTCATTGGCAGGCAGCCAAGAGGATTCTAAGGTATGTGAATGGAACGAAGGGGTTTGGTATTTTATACTCCTCTTCTGAAAGTTTCATGTTGACAGGATACACTGACAGTGATTGGGCTGGAAGTGTTGATGATAGGAAAAGCACATCGGGATATGTGTTTCATATGAGATTGGGAGCCATCTCATGGGCTTCCAAGAAGCAACCAGTTGTGTCTTTATCAACAGCAGAGGCAGAGTATGTGGCAGCAACAGCGGCAGCATGCCAAGCAGTGTGGCTGAGAAGAGTTCTCAGAGATTTGTGTCATGAACAAGAAAAGGGCACAACCATTTATTACGACAATAGCTCAGCAATAGCATTGTCTAAAAACTCTGTTTTTCATAAAAGAACAAAGCACATAGATACCAAATTTCACTTCATACGTGAATTGGTTAACAATGGTGAGATTGTTTTACAGCACTGCAGAACAGAGGATCAGCTAGCTGACATCTTGACAAAACCATTGGGAAAGAAAAGTTTTGATCATTTCAGGAAATGTCTGGGTATGCAGAAAAACCCAGCAGTTGAAATTAAAGGGGAGTGTTGGAATAATAATTTAAACTACAGTGGAGCGATAGCGACCGCATCATACTGTTTCCAGAAAACCTCCATTTGAGATACCTGCGATGCGATCAAGTCGCAGATCCCATATCGCACATTTTCTTGTTAACCTTCATTGCGTCCCTTCTATTGTCTGCGATTGCGATTTCGTGATGCGATCTGATCGCATATCGCAAATCGCATGTTTTAAACAATTATGACAGCGACGACACATCTTTTCTTTTCCACCGATGCTATGGTGCGATATTGTGATGGGCCACGCATTAAATTCAGATAGGATATTTTCAGCCATGTAATTAATGATATTTATGGCGGTTGGTAAATGTAGGTGAAACTTTTAATTTTATTGTTTTCTATTTTACGGAAGTATGGGCACAAGAAACACGTATGAAAGATATTTTTTGTGTTGTTCATTATATATATGAAAACGCAATGGCAGATATACAAGAGAGTACAATTAAAAAAGGAGAGCCTTTTTTTTCTGCAACGCACAGCAGTGCTGAAACTCTAATTTTTTCTGAGATAGTGAAATTAGTTTCTGGAACTGAAGCGTTCCTGTTGTAATCCCTCTGAGTAGAGGAAGACTATTTTGTAACAGTTTTTTATGATTAAGATCGTGAATTAAAAACAGAGCGTTGTTCGCTGTGAAATTTCTTTTTGTGTTTGAAATAAACATAAATTTCCAACATTATCGAGGAAGTGGAAGTCGCACCTTCTGGGCCGAATCCAGGTGGCAACAGTGTCACCCAGTCAATATCCGAAGGTCTTAATTTACAGTTCCAGAAAGGTCCATTAGGGGATAATATAAGCGCGAAAAATCATAAAATTCCATCTGATCGTCCCAATCTTCTTATTGAGGAGGTGGAAGTCGCACCTTCTGGGCCGAATCCTGGTCGCAACAGTGTCATCTAGTCAATATCTGAAGGTCTTAATTTATAGTTCCAGAAAGGTCCCTTAGGGGATAGTATAAATCCGAAAACTCATAAAAATCCATCTGATCATTCCAATCTTCTTATCGAGGAGGTGGAAGTCGCACCTTCTGGGCCGAATCCGGGTGGCAATAGTGTCACTCAGTCAATATCCGAACGTCTTAATTTATAGTTCCAGAAAGGTCCCTTAGGGGATAGTATAAGCGCGAAAACTCATAAAAATCCATATGATCATCCTAATCTTCTTATCGAGGGGGTGGAAGTCGCACCTTCTGGGCCAAATCCCGGTGGCAACAGTGTCACCCAGTGAATATCCGAAGGTCTTAATTTACAGTTCCACAAAAGGTCCCTTAATGGACCAGAATAAGCAGTGGTTATCAAGAGTGGTTGACGGAGATCATGAAATTGGAGATATATCTGTTCAAAGTGCAGGGGCAATAACATCAGAAAGTATATGGGAAACATTGAAAATCAACAAACTTCCTTCTGGCTCAAGTGGAGGAGTAGGTCGCAAACATATCAATGTGGCCGACCCCTTGAATACTAACAATGTTCCAGTAGTACCTGCACAAAGATTAATTAGTACCACAGCCTTCAACAAACTTCCATGAGGTCCGAGTGATGGAGTAGGACACAAGTATGTTGACTGATTAATTAGTACCACAGCCTTCAACAAACTTCCATGAGGTCCGAATGATGGAGTAGGACACAAGTATGTTGACTGATTGTTAGCCTCCTTCAAAACATACCCATAAATAGTCGATTCAAAAGCTAATGAATGCACTGGAATGAAGATCAAATCAGTTCTGAGGACGTTGAACGTAAAGTGCTAGTGCTAGGGATATTGTTGATTATGGATTAAGGTGTGGGATAATTGGTAAGAAGGATGGCACTTTATTTTTTCCTTGAAGATAGAATGTCTGATGCCTTTCAGTCTTAGTCTGTTTCTTTCTTCTTTCGTGGTGTCGAAAAACTAGATAGCGCATTTCATTGATTAATAGAATGACTTGTTTCTACACGTACAATTTCAGAGGTATCTCCCATGTGCGATAGATAGGCATTGTCCTTAGTAGTTTCCTCTTCTAAGGACGGTTATGTGGGTGCAACTTCTAAATTGAGCATAAATTGTATAAATTTTACAGGTTTAGTCTAAATTCTAGGAGTTTGAAAATATGTCAACTGAAAATGTTCGAACCAATTATGTGAAGATAATTATGGAGATGGATTGAAATAGAAGATGTTAAAAATAATAAACTTAAAATTGAAGGATATAGAAATAAAATTCCCTGTTATAAAATAAAACATATTACATCACTGTTTCTAAAAGCATAAAAATAGTGTAACCAATTACGTGAAGATAATTATGGAGATGGATTTAAATAGAAGATGTTAAAAAATAATAAATTTAAAATGGAAGGATATAGAAATACAATTCCTTGTTATAAAATAAAACATATTACATCACTTTTTCTAAAAGCATAAAAAATAGTGTAAGAGGAATGGGTAGATATATAAATAGTGAGATGGTGAAAAGGAACAATATTGTTGAGAAGATTGTAATAGAGCCATATCTTATTAAAGAGGTACCTAATATGATTTTGGAATCAACTAAAGAAAACCTATTCAACAATTGAAGAAGACTAAAAGATCCATTGTGAAAAAGGAATATTTAGTCTCAAAATTAACAATAGAGCTACATCCCAACTCTCAATTTAAGCTGAGCAAGAATCAAGTAGAAAAATATAGAAATAACAAGTAGATTCACCGAATCAAGACAAAATGAAACTCAATGGTTCAACTATAACCACATTAGTAAGAAAAAAATCTCCCACATTGATGTAACAAATTATTACCCAAATCCAACATTATTCAAATATGGAATAAAATGCAATTGTAACAGAAAATGCCAAATATTCCCTTATCGAGACAAGGGAAATAAGAACCTACAAAACTTAATGAACACTTATAAATATATAATTGACATGAATAATATAAATAATGATGCAAAAGTAAGTAATAGAGATAAGTGGGGAAAATAATGACATCTTTGGCATATGACCTTTATTTTTTATTCTTTCAGTAGTTGAATGAACCTAAGGTATAGGCACATTGGTTGGGAATATGAGAAAGATCAATTTCTTTTGTTCCAAGATCTTTCCATCAAGTTCTAATATCAAACAACACCCTTAACCATCCTCACTCGCATTGCATCAAGAAGATCTGGAACATTAAAATTGAACACATTAACAATAACCCATACAAATATCCTCACTCGCATTGCATGAAAAAGATCTGTAACATTAACATTGAACACATTAACAATAACCCATACAAATCATTGAACACATTAACAATAACCCATACAAATCCACAGATCTGGAAGAAGAAATGGAAGAAAATGCAAAGACATACAAAACCAAATAAAGAGATTGACTAAAATACTACAATGGAGAGATTGAATAAAATACTACAACGGTGGTATTTACTCAAAAACCACAATGCAACTTCTTGAATGGATACAAAATCTCTTAAAAAAGAGACACTATGACACTACTTATAAAGTAGCTTATTTCTAGTAGCATTTTTGGGGTCAATTAAGTTTATCGGATGAGGATGAAACATTTTAACCAAAACAAAGCTCTAGTTTCATTTTGAAAATGGAGAGAACAGGTTTCCAAATTTTGATAAACAAATGGAAAAATTTACAAAGAAAGGAGGAGATATCTACCAGATACATGGACAAGATCATTAGTCTCAAGGATAGAGATAATGTTAGTATTATAATTTGGAGTCATTTAATTATGATTAAGTTATTATTGAAGAGGTGTAATGTTAGAACATAGTTGAAAAAGAAACACTCTCATTCACTAACTCAATGTCTAGCTTGGCCTTGACCTTAATATTAGATTATTTTTATTGTTGTTGTCATTTTTGTTGTTATCATTATCAATATCAATATCTCTAATGATGTGACATTATTATGAAGATCACATATTGGAAGAAATGAAATGTTAAAAACAAGCTTGAACACAATCATACATCGTCATTGTGGGGGCCTCAATACTTTTGTGAATGCAAGTTAAAACTTGGACTATTGCATATGGTTTGTGTCTACAAACATTCATGCCAAAGAATAGTTGGTGTTTCGAATGATATGGAAAGATTTGACTACTACATATGTTTCATATCTAGGCAAAAGAATATCAAAACTTAGTGTCACTTACATGTCAATGTTGCAGCAAAATATTTTAAATGAATGAAACTAATTATCTCAAAATAATAATCATAATCATTCATTCATAGGACCCCAACCATTCCCATAGGTGATAGAATCTCTGTATCAACTTGGAATTACATGTAAGCATATGGATAGTCTAGAATAATTAGTGGTGTTTCACTCATCATGAGAAAAATCCTAGTATAATGCAACAACCTACCTTGTCACAACCCACATGCACCATCAAATCACCCTAGTGGCACATTCTTAGTTTACATTGGCCTTTAGTTGATATCCAAATGCTAGGATGAAGGGGAGGCACCTCGTCATAGAAAAATATGAACAATAGGAATTTTAAGATGAATTCCCCATAGTCCATCAAAACCAATAGGCCACGTAATCTAACATTGCCACCCATACCACATAAAAACATACATATAGGGCGCCATCCAACAACCACTCAACCACAAGCATCTAATCACTTAAAATGTATTGACTTGTTGTACTAAATATAAATATATAAATAAATATTAATAATACCGCTAATAACATAATTATAATAAAAATGCACATTCTAACTCTTCATTATAACATTTTGGCTTTGGAAGCATCAATTTGTATATATTGTTAATAGGTGAACGACTTATTGTAAATCATAACTTTTCTATCACTTATTCAACATATTGCTTTATTTTTCATGGATCGTTATATATGTATGTGTGTGTGTGTGTGTGTGTTGACTTGACCTCTGAGGATTTTAGCCTTGAATCTCATTGTTTCCATATGCTACATGTTATGGCGATGGCCATTTCAGCTTCCCTTGTGAGCTATGGATTCTTATATGTTATTTTATTTCTTGTGGATATTTAATTTATAAAATTTGCTCATTTCATACTCAATGAATGAATTTTGTTCATTTCAATATATTATAGTCAAATCTAATCCTCATCATATATTATTAGCTAAGATTGATACTATCCTTGCTTTGGCAACACATTCTAAAAGAAATTTGATTAAAAAATTGCTACCATTATCTCTCTCCCCTCTCTCTCTCTCTCTCTCCTCTCTTCTTCTCTATATATATATATATAAATATAATATGTAGTTTTGATATGTGAAAGTTTTAAAAGGTTCTTCCATTTTTAAGTTTTGATCACAAAATATCAAATCTTTGAGCTATTAAAGAGCCAATATTTTCACTACAAAATATTAAAGAGTATAAATATTAAAATTGTTGGCATATAAATACTATTGCTATCTAAAAAATTTTATAACATCATTAACCTTTTAATTTGAGAAAGAAAAAAATATTTATTTCAAGGAATAGTAAATGATACGAGGAGAAGAAATCTTCTATACCCACCGCATTAACCACGATTAAAATCACATTTGTCAAATTTAAGAGGATGGTAGAATTGATTCCACCTACTTCCATTTATTCAAAAAATCGCTCCAAACCAAGCTGGATATATCATTGAAGTGATGTTGTAGCTCACCTTAGTAGTTATTCTTGACTTTTGTTGGCTCATTCTGGTAAGTTTGTAAGGATATACACGCCCTCATGAATGGGGTCCTTTTTGTAGGTGTGTCTTTGGACATATTAGCTCCTTTTAAGTCTTAAGTTTCTTCTTAGGCATTGGATTATTAGTTGTTAGCACTAACAAAAGATTATGGTGGTAGCCAATTCAATTTTAACCAAAAAAATTCACCCAATCAATAAGTTACCAATCCTTTAAGTCGTAATAATGAGATACAAATCCCTCTAAATATTTTAAAAAGAAACCTAAGAAAATAAAAATAAAATATAATCCATTAAAAACTTATCTTGCATGTCACTGGTTGAAAACTAATTGATGTAGTAATGGTCTACATACCTATAGCTTGTGACTATTCTGTAACAACACTAAATGATGGAAAAACAACATACTTAGGGTGTGTATGTCTTTTCTCACCATTACAACTATAGGAAATATTTATTAGCAAATAATCTTGACTTCACCTTATTCATGCCACCATGGCCACATGGTCCTTTCCATTTTTTATACGATAGTTCATTAGATAGCGTGAACCAACACCAATCAATGCAATCTTTTATAATGGATATCAAAGGAGCTATTATAAGGTTATTTAAAAAATCATGATATCTCATTATATTCCAATTCAAACATATTCCATAAGAGGGATCTAACACATTAATTAATCAAAAAGATTCATCATCACAACTACAGGAAATATTTATTAGCAAATAATATTGACTTCACCTCATTCACACCACCATGGGCACATGGTCCTTTTCTTTTTTGATATGATGGTTCATTACATGATGGGAAGTGGGATATTGAATGTGAACACACCACCAATCAATGCAATCTTTCATAATAGACATCAAAGAAACTAATTATAATCTAACACATTAATAAATCAAAAACAAATTTAAGGTTTTAAAAAAAATCATGATATATCATTATCTTCCAATATAAACATATGCCATAAAAGGGATTTAAAACATTAATTAACCAAAAGATTTCATCATCACAACTACAGGAAATTTTAATTAGCAAGTAATCTTGACTTCACTTCATTCACGCCACCATGGCCACATGGTCCTTTCGATTTTTTATACGATGGTTCATTACATGAAAGGAAGTGGGATATTGAACGTGAACACACCACCAATGAATGCAATATTCCATAATAAATATCAAAGGAATGACATGAAAGGATGTGGGATATAGAACATGAACACACTACCAATGAATGAAATCTCCCGCTTCACTAACCTTTCCTTTTGCCTATTCTTTCCTAGTGTTTTTGTTTTTCACAAGCCTTATACACATTCTATGTTTCAACATCATCACTTCGTTTTGCAAATGGCTGTGTAGACACTAAAATAATTGAGGAGTACATCTAAATCCCTAGGAGGGACCCCCTAAATTATTTCCATATTTTGTATATTTGTGGTGTACTCCTATACACTCGAGTCATGCCTCTCCCTTAAGTGATTCCATTTGATCCACTAGTCATGTACGTACATGATAAGTTATAATTGAGACTTTATGGGAGTTATAAAAACCCTCCGCTTAGTTCCAAAAGGATCCCCATATAACCTAATGGTTTGTGTGTGGCTTTCTTACCAAGTCAAGGCATGGCCCTCTAATTTGGAATGAGTGAATTCTCTATTCCTCTTCTATATAGTGACCAATATTAAAATAAAGATCTAATTGTTGGAACCAATGATTTAATTTAAAATCATCTATCTCACATTGATATGGCTTTATATCCACTTTCACTTCCATCTTAAACAAATATTGTGAACGCTTCACAACACTTGTACTCAACTTCTCTTTTAAGATTCCTAAACACCATCTGTGCTTCATCCTAATCCCTTGGTTTTCCCTCGAATATTGCCTTGGATTTTGAACCTTTGTATTTTCCATGCATGTTCAGCTTATTAGTTAGTGATACAAGGGAGAGGCTCATTTCTATGACTTGCACTTCCAACCAGACAGTCCTTTCCTCTATCAAATCTTAAGAGTTATCATAATTCATTTGTTATAAATTGTTGGGGTTTTATGTTGATCCTCTTAAAATGATCTCATTCTATGCAACTTCCCACGAAATTTGCAAGGAAACCCACTCTAATACCAATATGATCTAAAAAATGTCATGGATATTCCACTAGATATTTTGTCACAATAAATATATTAAAATAATAAAAAATCTATGCTATTAAGGGCTAACTCCTCTGAGATTCTAGATTTTTTATTATTATTGTTTTGTTGTTTATGAATACAATAGCTAATATGCAAAAAATATACAGCAGGTAAATACAATCACTCAAAAAGCATAATGAACACCAATATATGCTCAAGGAACGCTTATGAGAGCAAACCTAGCCAGAGGTTGAGAATATATTATTTTCTTATGTCTGTAATGGAAATGGTGCAAGTAAAAAAGAAAAGGAACTCTTTATGGAGTTACCTAAAACTTGCAAAACCATGGGATTCTACAAAACACAAAAGCTCTCAATTATCCTCTTTCGCTATTCACACTTCGTTATTTTGTTCCACTATGCAACAAAATGTAAACAAATAGAATGGAACCAATTTTTCTCTTGGTGGCTTAGTTAGAACACAACCTCATAGCCAAGGAGGGGTTAAATTTGACCATTGAAGCCTAAACATGAGTTACAATTCAACACTTCTAGAGTTTTCTTCATAACCTCATGTGGCTAGTCACTTTTCCATGAGTTACACAGCCTAACGTCCCATCCTCTCAAGCTATAGTAGTTAATGATAATAGGTCAACTTATATGGTTGTATTCTAATCCAGAGTAAATCGATTGATGATTCATGGATGTCATTGGATATATACATGTTGAATTGTAACATTGTACATGAAAAGATATATTGAAAACTCTTGTTGGTTTTCCATTTCTTGGGTTTCGAGGATAAAATATTTGTGTTTATGTGGTTGTTTTTATTGCATCTTTTTTTTTTATTATGAATATTTGTGTAGCAACTAATTGTACAGAGTTAAAACCTACAACATTTTTCCTTCTAAATAGTTCACCTCCACCACAAAGGAAGTTACTCCCGCTTCTAATGTATGACATAGATCTCAACAAATTGTCTTTCATATGATAATCACATTTCTTCCTCCTACTTCTTTCTTTCCTTCCTATTCCAATTTTCCATACTGCAATAAATCACACCATAAAAAATTCTCGTAAAATATTTGTTATCTCACATCAAAGAATTTTTTTAAACCTTCACATGAAAATTTCATCCAACATGAGCTAATTGTAAAATAAACCTTCACTTCTCAATAAATATTGATGGTATAAACATTATATCACATGAAAAACTTTCCTTAGCTAACCAACAACTATTTAAAGTGAAATCTTCTCGTTCTTAAGCCCAAGTCTTCTCGAAAACCCTTTAAAGTTTTTCCTTACTAGAACAAGATAGGCAACAACGAGGGATCTTGTGATTCATTCCTAACACTCAATTCTGACACCTCCTCTAGCAACAAGCCTTCCAACACTCAATTCCGACACTTCCTCTACCGACAGGCCTTAGCTAACCAAGGTTCTCAAAACCCTAAAATATTACCTTGAATTCAAAAATATGGAGGGTATATTTGTTGGTAATAATGTTTAATTAGTTATGTAAAATGCTGACAAAGTAGCCAGCAGATTTTGTGTTCACTCCAAAATTAAAGCAGCAGATTGTTAGGGTGGTCACTACTGGAAAGTACTGTAAATTCGCTGTAATGTTAGTAGATTTGTTTTAGAGTTGATTTTAGTAATAGTTTTACTATATAAGAATGTAGTTAATAGTTGAATGAATATATGAGATTTGCAGCATTTTTTAGCTCACACAGTAACTGTGTTTTTAATTGTTTTATCTTTTTTTTAATATTTATTTTTCTTCATAGTACTATTGGCTTCTCAATTGGCTTGAAATAATTCATTTGATATTCTACAATTGGTATCAGAGCAGGTAAAATTTTTTTGGGTTAATGTTGTATTGTTGGAATTTCGCCAAAGTTATTCATGTCAAATTCTAACCAAATGCTAGTTCCAGAATTTGATGGGAACGATTATGATTATTGGTGCATTAAGATGCTAACCTTTTTGATTGGAAAAGATTTGTGGGAGATTCTTGAATCAGGATATGAGGAGCCAACTGATTGGAATTCACTTACAGCCAATGAAAGAACAACAAGAAAGGAAGCAAGGAAGAAGAATGCTCAAGCTTTGTTTCACATTCAAATAGCTCTTGATAAGAGCTTATTTCCAAGAATATCAGGAGCAAAAACTACCAAAGTTGCTTGGGAGACTCTACAAGAAGCTTACCAAGGTAGTGATCAAGTTAAGGTGGTCAAGCTTCAAACATTGAAGCGAGAGTTCGAGAATTTGAAGATGCAGGAAGCTGAAAGTATCAGTGACTATTGTGTGAGAGTCAAAGATGTGGTCAATAAAATGGCTACACTTGGAGAAGCTGTAAGTAATGAAGTTTTAATTAAAAAAGTATTGAGATCTTTAACACATAGATGTAATCATGTTGCAATAATCATGGAAGAAAGTAAGGATTTAACAAAACTACAGTTTGATGAATTGGTTGGATCTTTGATGTCTCACAAAGAAAGATTGAAGGAAACTTTTGAAGCTATAGAGAAATCTTTTTCCTCTAAATTACAAATTACAAATAATGAAGATGTAGGTAGCAGCAGTACCAAAAGCCATCAAGGTCAAGGTAAATGGCAAAGCCAAAATTATTCAAGAGGTAGAGGAAGAGGTGGCTCAAGTGGAAGAGGTAGTTTTAGAGGAAGAGGTAGAGGTAGATTTGATAAAAGAAATGTTCAATGTTACCATTGTAACACGTATGGTCACTTTGAAAGAGAATGCAGATTGAAAGAAGGTAAAAATGCTAATTATGCTCAAGAAAGTGGTGAGTATCCTCAAGATCACTTATTTTTATCTTATGCCAAAGGTTAAAATACTAGTAAAGATGTTTGGTACCTAGATTCTGGATGTTCTAACCATATGACAGGGAATGAGAAGTTGTTTTCAGCAAAGGATGGAAGTTTCAAATCCAAGATCCAGCTTAGTGATGATAAGTCATTGGAAGTTGCTGCCAAAGGAGCTATGGAGGTCCAAACAAAAGAAGATATAGAGTATTCATGACACTTATTATACTCCACAATTGAAGCATAATTTGTTGAGTGTTGGGCAGCTCTGTGAGAAAAATTATAAAGTAGTCTTTGAAAATAAGACATGTAATATCTATGATAAGAATAAGGGAAATAGGGTGATCACTGTTGTGCCTATGACAAGAAATGGGATGTTTCCCTTGAGGTTTGATGAACATAATAGCAATCTTGCTAATATGGCTTGTGAGGATTCAAGTTGGTTATGGCATCTCAGGTATGGGCATTTAAATTTTCAGAGTTTGAAGTTTCTAACCTCACATGCATTAGTTTCTAGTTTGCCCAAGGTAGAAGAGCATAAGGAGGTTTGTGAAGGATGTGCTAAAGGAAAGCATGCAAGGGAAAGGTTTCCAAAGGGTAGTTCATGGAGAGCTCATCACCCACTTCAGCTTGTTCATTCAGACATATGTGGTCCTATGCAGACTAAGAGTTTGGGTAAGTCGTCATATTTCATCACTTTTATTGATGATTACTCACGGAATTGTGGGGTATATTTTTTGAAGGCCAAAAGTGAAGCCCTAGATACATTCAAGAAGTTCAAAGCCCTTGTAGAAAATGAGAGAGGGTGCAAAATCAAATGTTTGTGGAATGACCATGGAGGAGAATTCTGCTCAAAAGATTTCCAAAGTTATTGTGATATGAATGGCATCAGGAGGTAGCATACTACAACATACACACCCCAACAGAATGGCATAGCTGAAAGAAAAAATCGTATTGTGGTTGAAATGACAAGATGAATGCTACAAACTAAGGGATTGAGCAACTCTTATTGGGGAGATGCAGTTGCTACAGCAGTATACATCCTCAACCGTAGCCCCACCAGTGCACTGGAAAATATGACTCCTTATGAAGCTTGGTATGGGAAAAAGCCTAATGTTAATAATTTCAAAGTTT
Organism: Pinus taeda; assembly: GCA_000404065.3. Lineage (NCBI taxonomy): Eukaryota > Viridiplantae > Streptophyta > Pinopsida > Pinales > Pinaceae > Pinus > Pinus taeda. The sequence goes on along the minus strand of APFE030422740.1, from coordinate 51,822 downwards.
TTGGTTGTTTGGCTTATGTGCATGTACTTGATCAAAATATAAAAAAGTTAGATGCAAAGAGTGAGTTATGCATTTTTATTGGGTATAGTGAGACAAGCAAGGCTTATAAATTGTATAATCCTCTAACTAACAAGATTATTGTCTCAAGAGAAGTAATTTTTTGATGAAGGGGGAGTTTATGGTCATCAAAAAGGCCATGTTGAGAAGAAAAAATCTATTTTGAATGATGATATAATTGTTGATAATGATCATGAGCAGCCAACTAATGTTTCTGTAACTAGTGGCTTAACTCCACTAAGCATCCCTTCATCAATTTCTTCAACATCAAGTTCAGGTCCAACTTCTTCTCCAAGTTCTACAAGGAAGGTAAGAAGATTGAGTGATATTTATGAGAGGAGTGCAAATTAAGCACATGAAGAAAGCCCAATAGGTGAGATAGTCAATTTTGCTTTATTAGCCAAGGCTGAATTTGAACAATCATGTTTTGAAGATGCATGTACTAATGAGGTTTGGATGCAAGCCATGCAAGAAGAGATGGATTCCATTCAAAGGAATGACACTTGGAAGTTGACAGAGCTTCCACATGACAAGAAAAAAATTGGCACCAAATGGGTCTATAAGACCAAATTTAACAGTGATGGGAGTGTTGAAAGACACAAAGCAAGATTAGTTGCTAAAGGATTCACACAAAAGTATGGAATTGATTATGAAGAGACATTTGCGCCAGTAGCAAGACAGGAGACCATTAGAATGTTGATTTCATTAGCATCTCATAAACAATGGAGCATACATCATATAGATGTGAAAAGTGCCTTCTTGAATGGGTACTTAGAAGAGGAAGTATATGTCGAGCAAACACAAGGTTTTGAAGTGGAAGGAAAGGAGAATAATGTCTACAAGTTGAAGAAGGCTTTGTATGGACTCAAGCAAGCACCAAGAGCGTGGTATGCAAGGATTGATGGATACTTTCAGGAAAAAGGCTTCCAGAGAAGTAAGAATGATCCTACCCTTTACTACAAACAAGAAGGTATTGATATTTTAATCATAAGTTTTTATGTTGATGATCTATTGTATATGGGTAGTAGTTCTAAGATGAATGATAAATTCAAAGTTGCTATGATGAATGAATTTGAGATGAAAGATCTAGGCATCATGAAATATTTTCTAGGGATGGAGGTTTATCAAAGTAAGGATGAGATTTTCATTTGTGAGACAAAGTATGCCCAGGATATGCTAAATAAATTTGATATGCTTGATTGTCATCCATCCCCTACTCTGAGTGCTCATGGAGAGGTGTTATGTAGAGATGATGGTGCTGATTTAGTTGATGAGAAAACTTACAGAAGTATTGTGGGGACCTTGATATTTCTAACCCACACAAGGCCTCATATTACATATTCAGTTTCACGTGTTTCAAGATATATGACAAATCCATCTGAAATACATATGAAGGTAGCCAAGAGGATTTTAAGGTATGTGAAAGGCACTCTAGATTTTGGTATTCATTACTACTCTTCTGAAAAGTTCAATCTTGTTGGATTTAGTGATTCAGATTGGGGAGTAGTCTTATGACCGTAATCCAAGCTGAAATTGTTCTCTTTTGGTTTGGTTGATAACATGGAGCTCAAAAAAAAAAGCATGGTTTCCCTCTCATCCACAGAAGTGGAGTATGTTGAATTACCTCAGCAGGTACACAAGCTCTTTGGCTCAGAAAATTTTTGGAAGAAATTGGAGAAAAACAAGTTCAGCCTACAGTGATTTATTGTGATAATGTAAGTACCATCAAGTTAGCAAAGAATCGAGTTCATCAGAGCAGGAAAAAACATTTTGACCTGAAATATCACTTCATTAGAGATTTGGTGCAGAAGAAGGATATTGAATTAAAGCATATAAATACTCAGCATCAACTAGCAGATATCTTCACCAAAGCAGCCAAAAGATCAGTTTTTGGCAATAAGAGATAAGATAGTAAATCCTCATTAATCATTAAGGGGGAGTGTTGGAAATAATGCTTAATTAGTTATGTAAAATGCTGACAAAGTAGCCAGCAGATTTTGTGTTCACTGCAAAATTAAAGCAACAGATTCTTAGGGTGGTCAGTGTTGCTGGAAAGTGCTGTAAATTAGCTGTAATGTCAGTAGATTTGTTTTAGAGTTGATTTTAGTAATATTTTTACTATTTAATAATGTAGTTAATAGTTGAATGAATATATGAGATTTGCAGCATTTTTTAGCTCACACAGTCACAGTGTTTTTTAATTGTTTTATCTATATTTTTTTTATATGTATTGTTCTTCATAGTACTGTTGGCTTCTAAATTTGCTTGAAATAATTCATTTCATATTCAACAGTTCCACCATTCTTGTTGCTTAACTGTCAATGATTGACTAATGCCTCTTTGCTTTCTCTCTTGTAAACATAAAATTGAGAGACAACAAGGAACAAAATTAGATTTAAAAAGTTAAGTACAACTAACAAGGCATAACGGTAGAAACATCAAATGCATTAATATTGTTTATAACATAGTTGGTATAGTTGTTGGTAATAGTTAGAAGAAACTACTGAGAAAATTATCAATTTTTGTAGTACTTGTAGTTCTTATGCTTTGCGTGCTTTTTGGGGCTGATCATACAAGAATTTTGATTCTCCTTCTTTAAGGAAGGGTTTTGCTATGTCCATAAGAAAATATTGAGGAACCAAGATAAAAAAAGGGTGAGTGGAAGCCAACGCTCTATGAGAGATTTCACACTAAAAAAAATGGATATTCCATTACCAAAGACGTCAATTTATACAAGTGCAGAAGGTTGAACATCAACATTCACCATTAATCACTGACTATCTAGAAATGCCCACCTTCCACGGGCTGCTCATACAAGAATTTTGATTCTCCTTCTTTAAGGAAGGCTTTTGCTATGTCCATAAGAAAATATTGAGGAACCAAGATAAAAAAAGGTGAGCGGAAGCCAATGCTCTATGAGAGATTTCACACTAAAAAAATTGGATATTCCATTACCAAAGAAGTTAATTTATACAACTGCAGAAGGTTGAACATCAACATTCACCAATAATCACTGACTATCTAGAAATGGCCACCTTCCACTCACTATCGGGGCTACTCATATTCTAGAAACACTCTCCCATGATTATTCTAGCACCTCTCCTTAATCCTTAATCACGACCTTTATGTTAACTTGACTACTTTTCTCAACATAATTTGGATTTTCTACAACACATAACTTACTTCTACAAATTTCAAATTTAGCCTTTCTAAAAGGTTTGGTGAATATGTCATCCATATCTTCATTTGTATTACAATTTCTATATGCTTTGACCTTGCATGATATACATGATTGTTTTATAATTTGATGGTTCTTTGATTGCCACATTTGATCACTATGGGTTCTTGTTGTGTTTTCATTTTCAAGTATCCTTTTAAGCCATATTGCTTCACATGTAACACTACTTAATGCTTTATAGTCAACTTAAGTTGATGACAAGGAAATAGTTGGTTGTTTCTTAATGCTCCATGAGATGGCTCTTGATCCTATGTTGAACACATATCTAGTGGTAGATTTCCGGTCATTTGGATTTTCAGCCTAGATGAAATCACAATGATATGTCAATTCATCATTACAATCATTACTCTACCAAAATGATTAATTCTCTTTAAATATTGAAGAATCATTTTTCAACTTACCAATGGCTCTCATGAGGCTTAGCCATGAAATGAATAAGTAGGCTAAGTGTATAAGAAATGGTAGTAGTGAGATAATTCAAGCTTCTCACAAATTGCTGATGTAATATTCCATTCGCCTCTTTTATTCCATCATTATTTTTTGAATTTGACATTTTTGTTCCAATGGAGCAATTTGTAAGAACTAAAAATGATGTGTTTGAATACTTTAAAGTACTCCAATGTGTTCCCTTTATTTATAGAGGAAGATGAAAATATAAAGCTAATGAATCACATATCAGATAGAAAAATTTTGGGGTTCTACATCATATTCAAAAATATAAAAGCCCTAGGCTTGATGGATGGTATTCTTCCAACACTTTTATGACATGCTTGGCTTTGACCTACTAAGGGTGGTGGAGGATTCTCTCTAGAATGGTAGGATCCTTAAGTATTTCACCTCAACCTTCATTGCTCTCATGCCCAAGTCTCATGATCCCACCTATTTTGACTACTTCAAGCCCATTTCCTTTTATAATTTCATTTATAAGGTGATTGCTAAAATTATTGCTAATCAGAGCAATCCTATTCTATCAAAAAATGTATCCTTTGAGCAGTTTGCTTTTTTGGAATGGTGTCAAATTCATGAAGCCATTGGGGTCACCCAAGGAGGTCTCCATAACCTAAAAACCTGAAAATTGGAAGGATTAGCTATCAAAATTGATTTGTCAAAAGCTTATGACAGATTCAATTGTATTTAAATCCGCTTGATTCTTATGCATCTTGGTTTTGAGGTTCTTTTTATCAATTGGATCATGAGCTATGCCACTTTTGTATACTTTGCAATTCTCATTAATGGATCAACCTCTCCTTTCTTTCATTCTTAAAGAGGTCTATGCCAAGGCAACCCTCTATCTCCTTTACTTTTCCTCTTGTAGCCTCAGAGACTCCTTAATTGCAGCATAAAAGTAGGGGAACTGAAGGAGTCATGAAGGTTGAGGACTTGTTATTACTCATGTCTTTTCATTAATGAATCCATGTTTCAATGTGGTGGAGAAGTACACTACTTCCATTAAAAAAGGTTTGACTCTATTTCAAAAAAGCTTATACGATGCAAATGAACGTTTTGAAATCATCCTTAGTCTTTGTCTCTATCCCCTAGTGAGGTTTGAAGCATTCGAGCCCTATTTTCTTTTAATAACAATAAGATTGAAGAAGGTATGTAGTACTTGGGTTTCCTCTTCAAAACTAATGACTACAAGAACGTTGATTGGCTCTAGTTTCTTGCCAAAATTGAGAAAATATTAAGGTTATGGAGTTTCATATGGTTATCGAGAGTTGGAATATTAGTCATCATCAAGTGAGTTATTGAAGCTACAACGATGTATTGTATGTCTTTATCATGGACCCAAAAAGGAAATTTATATCAACTTTGCAAAATATGCAATAGATTTCTATAGGTTAGGACTAAAGAGGATCATGTGATGTCTTTTGTGTGCTAGGATAAACTTGTGTCCAAAACCTAGGGGTGTTTGGACATAAAAAATATCCCTTTATTTGTGAAAGATCTTGTGGCCAAGGTTGGCTAGAGGTTTTGTCTACAAAAATACTTTAGAATTTTGTGGTTTATAAGAAGTATATATTCCCATCCATGGAAGAATGGATTATGTCTCTAGAAAATAAGAAACCAAATGTGTGGGTTATATGGAAAATTGTTCTCTCTTCTTTTGATGTGATTGAGGATGGCCTTGCATGGAAATTGGGTAGTGGCTAAAAATGTAGGATGCGTGTCTATTAATGGATTGGCTACCCAAAAAAATTTCACTTACCTTGTTGCCTAGCCTTCTTCATTAATGATAATGGCCATATCACTCTCAACCAAATCACTATAATGCTTGCACATCCTTTTGTGCACAATTTTGGGCCAATTCTCAACAGCTCAACATTTTAAATGCTTATGTTGTTCAATGGTAGGAACACACTAAATATTTGAATAGGTCACATGTCAGAATCATAAACAAGGAAGACACATTTTATTGGGTATACTCCTCATTTGGAGGTGGTTTGGAGAATACACTCCTAAAATTGGTTGCATGTTCCTAAAAAATGATCATAAACTTGATGGCCCCCTATGGTCGTAGAGGAATATTTGGAAGTTGTTTTTTCCTGCAAAAAAGTGTGTTTTTCTTGGTTGTTTATTGGAAAATAGAATCCCCACTTGGGATAATTTGCAAAAGAGAAGGACTAAGGGTCCTAGTTGGTTTTTTCTACATTGAGGAATCTATAAAAACATCTATTTCTAAAATATACCTTCACTTAGAAAATGTGGATATCTGCATGAACAATATTAATAGTCTTTTGGTCTAACAATGTGCTTCATTTATCAAGGCATGGAAACTTTGGTGACACCCATCAAATGTAAAAAAAACTCAAGAATATTCTAAGTGTTATTTGTTGGGGACGTTGGCTTGCTAGGAATAGGGGTATTTTTCTCGATCAACATTCTTCCCCTAACAATGTTTCCACACAGGTTCTTGTTTTTTACTTCGTCATTCCATCTTCAAACTCTATTTACATTCTTAGAATAAAATATGTTGAAGTTATAGATTAGTCCTATCCATGGTAATTTTTTGACTCATCATCCCTTGAAAATGGTGTTTTGTGGGGAAAGGGTTGTCCTTTATCTATAAGAGAATAATTCATTCTATCTACAAATGGGCTTGGGCATGGGATTTAATAACTATTATCTTTAAAAATGTTGTTGTGCTTCACTATTGAAAAAAAGTCTGCTCTCTATATAGATCTTTGTAGATTCTAAGAATGTTGCCAATTGGTTCAATCTGAGGAAATTTTTCTATTGAAGAAATAGTTTCATCAAATCTCTTGTTTCCATATTTACATGGGAATGGAACACAACAAATGATAGCTTATCTAAAGCAAGTTCTCAACAATCATTTATAGATGTTATCCATAATGCACATGATTCAAATACATAGGCTTGTCGCACATATAACTTTTGACTGATGTTTTATATTTTATATGGTGAACATTGCAACATAATGTGCTAATGTGTATATATTTGATTTTCATGACTCTAGGAATGATGCCCTGAACAAATTTTTGTAACTTAAGGGCTTCTCTCAAGCCTATTTTTTCTCCTAGTCTCTATAACTCTAAAACAAATATATTGTATAATTCTAAAACACAATTTCCCTTTTCTTTTCATGTGGAATAATAATAAAGAGATAAAAATACACTATTTCCCTCTTGAATATTTTGGCCCTTCAAATGAGTTTGTGGATGCAATTTTGTGGAGGCATAAATTCATTTCATTTATTGGTCTTTAAATATTTAGGGAAAATGAATTATGATTGGGTATAAATAAATAAATAAAATCTCAGGAAATTCCAATTTATATTTTTCATGTACTTGCAATATGTTGTGGGTTCTCGGTATTGTATTTTATGTATCTTATTTTCTATTCTATGTATCTTATTTTATGAATATTTTTGCAATATCATATTATTATTAATAATATTAATATAATTTAGATATTTTCACTTCAATTTTATTTATTATTTATGTATGATATATGATATTATATGTTAATTAATATTTCAATATTAAGTATTATAAAGAATAATAATAAAAATTAAATTTTGTATTAAGTTATGTTATAATTTTATTTATATAATTTTCAAATTGTTGTTAATGAGGTTGATTTCAATCATCTCTTACAACTCACAAACTAATTTTTAATTCTATCACTCATTTTTTAATGTTTACATTACAAGCTCAAATTACCTATAAACAACAAAATAAAAAATCAAACATTCTTTAAATGGTTTACAATTCCTAATCCAAGTTGCTCTCCATCAAGTTCTCAAGCTGAATTTCTGAGTTCCACTTTGCATCATAAATCTTTCAAATTCATTTATTGAATAACATCCCCAAGTTATCACATAACCTCACTAGTAGATGAGTCCCATGTCTTCAACAAATAATGAGGGACCCTTCCATAGATTCATAACTTTTGAACTAACTCGACAACCATCAATGTTGAGTTTTTACATGCATTTGATCTCATTTATCTTTGTAAATAAAATTTCACTTTACCATTACCTCTTTCACCTTTGGCTGTAAATTCATTTATTTCACAAACAAGAGAAATATTAAACATACTTCAAAAAAATCTCTTCTAATTAATATAGGAGCTAACAAAACTATAGTCTTATTATAATTCCTTTTCAAGATTTCTAAATAGCTTAAGCCATTCAAAGGCATAGAACTAAGTTCCACCATTATTGTTACATAAAATTCCACCATTATTGTTGCATAGCTCTCAATGTGATTGATGAATGCCTTGTTGCCTTTTCTCTTGTAAACATAAAATTGAGAGACATGAAGGAAAACAATTATATTTAAAAAGTTAAGTACATAACAAGGCAAAATAGTAAACATCATGCATTAATATTGCTTAAAACCTAGTTGGTATAGTTGGCAGTAATAGTTAGAAGAAAACTACTCATAAAATTCTCTATTCTTGTAGTACTCGCATTTCCTATACTTTGCATGCTTTTTGGCACAAGAATTTTAATTCTTCCACTTCAAGGAAGGATTTTGCTATGCCCATAAGAAAATATCGAGGAACCAAGATAAAAAAATGTTGAGGAAGTGAGTGCTCTATCGAGATTGTACACTAAAAAAACTTGGAGATTGCATTACAAAAGAAAAACTTGGAATTGCATTACCAAAGATTCCAATTTATACAAGTACAGAAAATTGAACATCAACATTCACCCATAATCACCGACTATCTAGAGATGCCTACCTTACATCAACTATCTGCTACCGATATTCTAGAAATGGTCTCATCGATTGTCTAGAATAGTCGTGATTATTCTAGCACCTCTCCTTAATCTCAGCTAGGCTTACAACATAATTTGGATTTTCTACAACACAAATTACTTCTACAAAATTTAAATTTAACCTTTCCAAGAGGCTTGGTGAATATGTCATCCATGTTCTCATTTGTATTACAATATGTTAAGTTAATTTCTTTTGATTGTAATTTTTGATTGTTTACCAATTTGATGGTTCTTTGATTATCAAATTTGATCACTGTCGGTTCTTGTTGTGTTTCCCCAACATCTTCAAGTATATTTCTAAGCCATATTGCTTCACAGGTAACACTACTTAATGATTTATAGCGAGCCTTAGTTGATGATAAGGAAATAGTTAAATGTTTCTTACTGCTCCATGATATCACTCTTAATCTTATATTGAACTCACATCTAGTGTTAGATTTCCCGTCTCTTGGATTTCCAAGAATCAGAATGACCTATCAACTCATCATTATAATCATTAGTATACTCTACCAAAATTATTTGTTCTCTTTAAATATTGAGGAACCCTTTTTGCAACTTGCAACTCGCTCTCATGAGGCTTAGCCATGAGCTGATTAAGTAGGCTAAGTGTATAAGAAATGTTTGGCTTAGTAGTAGTGAGATAATTCAGATTTCTCTCTAATTGTCGATGATGTTCCATTCACCTCTTTTATTCCATAATTATTTTTTGAATTTTTACATTTTGTTCCAATGGAGTAATTATAAGAAATAAAAGTGATGATGTTTGAATACTTTTAAAGTACTCCAACATTTTCCCTTGAATTTGTAGAGGAAGATGACAAACTTAAAGCTAATGAATCTCATAACAGATGGGAAAGATATAGGGGTTTTTACACCATCTTCAAAAATATAAAATCCCTAGGCTTGATGGATGGCCAATGGAATTCTTCCAACACTTTTATGACATGTTTGGTGCTGACTTACTAAGGGTGGTTGAGGATTCTTGCCAGAATGGTAGGATCCCCATGTCTTTCAGCTTAACCTTCATTTGTCTCATACCCAAGTCTGATGATCCCACCTCTTTTGATGGATTCAAGCCCATTTCCCTTTGTAATTGAATTTATAAAGTGATTGCTAATCAGAACAAGCCTATTCTATCAAAAAATGTATCCTTGTAGAAGTTTGCTTTTATAGAATGGTAACAAATTCATGAAGCCATTAGGGTCACCCAAGAAGGTCTCCATAGTGTAAAAACCAGAAAATTGAAAGGATTGGTGATAAAAATTGATTTTTCAAAAGCTTATGAAAGAGTCAAATGGATTGTCAACTCCTTGATTCTTATGCATATTGGTATTGAGGTTTCTTTATCAATTGGATCATGAGCTATGCAAGTTTTGTCTCCTTTACATTTCTCATTAATTGATCAACCTCTCCTTTATTTCATGCCTAATGAGGTCTATGCCAGGGCTGCCCTCTATATCCTTTATTTTTCCTTCTTGTAGGAGAAGGCCTCGGTAGACTCCTTATTGCAGCTAAAAAGAGGGGAGATCTGAAGGGATTCATGGTAGTTTATGACTTTTTTATTACTCATCTTATTTTCGTTAATGAAATTCTATTGTTCAATGATGGTTCTATAAGTAACTTTTCTTCCATTCAAGAAGCTTTGACACTATTTCAAAAATTGATTATGATGCAAGTGAACATTTTGAAATCATCCCTAGACTTTTTGTCTTTATCCCCTAGTTAGGTTTGAATCATTTGAGCCCTCTTTCCTTTTAATAACAATACTCTTGAAGAAGGTATGTAGTACTTGGGTTTCTTCATCAAACCCAATCACTACATGAACATTGATTGGCTCTAGCTTCTTGCCAAAATTGAGAAAATAATAAGTTTATGGAGTTTTAGATGGTTGTCCAGAGTTGGAAGATTAGTCCTCATCAAGTGAGTTCTTGAAGTTATAATGATGTATTGGATATATTTATCATGGATCCAAAAAGTTATTTCATATCAAATTTGCAAAATATGCAATAGATTTCTATGGGTTGGGACTAAAGAGGATCATCTCATTTCTTTGGTGCATTTGGATAAACCTATTGTTCCCAAATCCTAAGGGTTTGGGACATCAAAAATATCCCTTTATTTGTTTTAGCTCTTGTGGCCAAGGTTGGCTAGAAGGTTTGTCTACAACAAGACTTTAGACTTTTGTGGTTTATAAGAAGTATATATTCCCGACCTCGATGGAAGAATGGATTATAGATATATAGAATAGAAGAAACCAAATTTATTGGTTATATGGAAATTTATAGATATATAGAATAGAAGAAACCAAATTTATTGGTTATATGGAAATTTTTCCTCTCTTCTTCTGATGTGATTAAATGTGGCCCTACATGGAAATTGGGTATTGGTGAAAAATTCAGGATTGATGTGATTCATGGATTAGCTACCCAATAAAAATTCACCTACCTTATGACTTGGTTTTCTTTCTTAATGATAATGGGAGGATAACTCTCAACCAAATCACTGTAATGCTCACAAATCCTTTTGGGCACAAGTTTGGGAAAGTTCTCAACAAATCAACATTGTGAATGCTTATGTTGTTCAATGGTAGGAATACAATGAGGCTTTGAATATGTCACATGTCAGAATGAGAGACAAGGAAGACACATTATGCCGGGTATACTCCTCATTTGGACAATATACTCCTAAAACTGGTTGCATGTTTGTGAAAAATGATCATAAACCTGAGGAGCCTGTATGGTGGTGGAGGAAGATTTGGAATTTGTGATTTCCTCCAAAAACGTGTGTTTTTCTCTCATGTTTATTAGAAAATAAAATCCTCACCTCCAATAATTCGCAAAAGAGGACAAGGGGGCCTAGTTGGTGTGTTCTGGATTATAATGTTGAGGAATTGATCAAACATCTGTTTCTAAATGATACCTCCACTCAGAAAATGTGGATATTTGCATGAAAAATTTAATGGTCACTTGTCCTAGTAATGTGATTCATTTAGCAAGGCATAGAAACTTTGGTGAGACCAATAAAATGTTAGAAAACTCAAGAATCTTCCCCCTCTTATCTATTGGGGAAATGGCTTGCTAGGAACAAGGGTAATTTTTTGGATCCACATTCTCCACCCAACAAGGTTTCCCACAATTTATTTTTATTTACTCTATCATTCCATCTTCAAACTCTATTTACATTGCTAGAATAAAATTAGTTGAAGTTATCGATCACTCCTATCCATGGGCTTTTTTTGACTGAGCATCCCTTGAAAATGGTGTTTTGTGGGGAAGGGTTGTCCTTTATCTATAAGAGAATCATTCATTCTAGCTACAAATGGGCTTGGGCATGGGATCTAATAACTACACCTATCTTTAAAAAATTTGTTGTGCTTCTCTATTGAAAAATAAGTTCGCTCTCTATAGCTATTTGGATATTCTATGAATGTTGTTAATTGGTTCAACGAGATGTAATTGTTATACCTTGCAGGCGATTGTTGAAGATATTTTTCTATTTAAACAATATTTTCATCAACTATCTTGTTTCCATATTTACAGGGAATGGAGCACAACAACTGATACCTTATCTAAATCAAGCTCTCAACAAGATCATGGAATTTGGAAAATCATTGAACAAACAAGAGATATAACACAAGAATCTATCACCAACCATTTATAGATGGTATCCATAATGCACATGATTGACATAAATAGCCTCCTTAGACACATATTTTTTGATTGATGTTTTAGATGTATTTATATGGTGAGAATTGCCACGTAATGTGGTAATGTGTATATATTTGATTTTGATGGCTCTAGGAATCATGCCATGAACAATGTTTTGTAACTTAAGGTCTTTTCACAAGCCTATTTTTTCTCTAGTCTCTATAGTTCTAAAATATATATATTGAATGCATTAATATGCATCAAAAAAATGTAATTTTTCATGAGTTAATGAGCAATTACATATTTTTTTTTGTTACATGTGGAAAAAAAGAGAGGTAAAAATACGCCATTTCCCTTTTAAGAACTCATTTTTCCCTTAAAACGAGTTTGTGGCATACAATTTTGTGCAACATTAGATAGTGTGAAAGGTGAAAAAGGCATAAATTTATTTGACCATATCTTGCAAACCATGCATCCACTCGTCTCTAATCTTTTTGGAAAAATGCATTATGTTTGGGTATAAATAAATAAAAAAATTGAAGAAATTCCAATTATATTTTCAAAGAAATTGGCCTCTTTAATCTACACCCATTTCTCATTTTTCTTGAGATTAGTACATTCGTACATCCATTAGTTGAGATTTTTTTATCAGAAAATGGATAACCGTGATGGTAACAACCTCAAAAAAATTCATGAAAAACCAATTTATCATTGGAGAAATATTGGCTAAACAAGTCTACTACAATAAGTGGACACATATTGTGGAGGAGGTTCAAAGTGTTGGCCAACATGTAATGAAGTAGTAGAGTACCTAAGCCAAATCACCACCAAATCAACCATCATGCCATGTTCGCTTCTCCACCAACTCAAAATGGTAAATATGAGGTAAAATCACTTATGAAAAATTTTAATTTGTTAAAATTTTAGGAAATTATGATAAGCAACCACTATAAGTGACATCCCTTTTCCATAATTTCTTTTCCATAATTTCATTTTTCTGCCATCTCTTTCATTTTATAGATGACCTCATAATATCAACCATCTTTCACTTTTACTCATTTTTATTGTATTTTCCTTATAAACTTATACTTTATTAAAAAATTAATCTTTATGGCAATAATAAAAACTCAACATACAAGGCTGCAAGAGATGAATTCAAAAAATAGGAAATGAAGACAATTTTAAGAAGAAGCTTGGCAAGTTTTTCGCTCAAGAAATTGATTATGGAATGAATGAGGCTAGTGAAATCGTGACTATGGAACATAATACAGTGGCTTATAGCTTATGGTTGTGTAGGATTCATGGAAGAGGCTTTGAATTTATTCAAGTGAATCTGAATTTTTGTTCATGAGGCATTAACAATTATTGAGGATGAAAAAAGGCAAGTTGTCACATTTTTTTTTTTGTCAAAGGAAAAGTTGGTAATAGAAAATATGGAAGTCAAAAGTTAGAAAATATGCCAACATCAAGATACTCACTCAAGCAATTGAATGCAATTAAGCAAGAACTCTTGAATGCAATTAAGCAACAACTCTTGAGGACCAAGTTTTTATTTAAATCATTTCATTACTTGAAGATTTTTTTTTTTTTTGTCAAAGGAAAAGTTGGTAATAGAAATGATGGAAGTCAAAAGTTAGAAAATATGCCAACATCAAGATACTCACTCAAGCAATTGAAGGCAATTAAGCAACAACTCTTGAGGACCAAGTTTTTATTTAAATCATCTCATTACTTGGAAGGCTGAAGATATGGCATATTTAGAAGATAAATGGGTGGTTGAATATTGTGCTTCATTAGAGGGCTATGATTTATATTGGATCGATATCATTAGATCATTTCATGGGTATATAATTCAAGTGTACCACATATTTCATGTAATTTTTGCATTTACCTTTGAGAATGAAGTGTTGGAATAGTTTGAGTTCTTGGCAAGAGACACATTTATACACTTGAACATCAAGTCGAATATTAGATAATGAGTACCAAAAAGCTTTTACAACATGGTGATGAACCACATCAAGGAAACTTAAATCAAATACTAGTTTGTAAAGTGTAATTTTCAAATTATATCAAAGGTATAAAGGTAACATTTTATTTTTTTATTTGAAGTAAAATATAGAACATAGAATATATGGACATTAAGAATATATCTCACTCACGTTGTATGATCTCCCAAATCTATAATAGCCCATTAAAACCTATTATATCTCATGATATTCGATTGTGTATCTTGAATAACAAGCATGCTATAAGGTTGAGGAATTCACTTGTTTTGTCACCTTGTCAACTTAGTTTTGATCCTTTTTTTCTGAATTTAGACCATCCATCCTTTCATATAATCAACACTATCATTTGTGCATACAAGTGTTACATGAGAAACAAGGTTACAAGAGTTGGACTTCTAAGGTAAATGTCCATATTTCTATCATTTTTGTGTGTTTAGTCATTGAACAAGTTAAAATGTGTTAAGTTGCACAGTTTTAAATATTTTGTAGTTGCCCCCAAATTATGTAGTGAAATCACAAGTTGATGAACTTCTAGCACTGGCCTAGAAAAATGAGAAGATGTAAAATTTAGTAAAAAGATTGGATAAGGATATCCACCCATTTAGTACACCAAAAGAGAACTTGTGTCACTCTAATAGCGTGGTGAATGCCTTGGTTAATGGGGTGAGCTAGTGGTAGAGCATGCAACAAATCCAAGTGACATACCATACTAGACAATTGTTCAAGTTTGTTAGGAAATGGCATAAGAAAGATAACTCATTCCCAAAGATAACTCATTTTGGAGTGGGTGTGTTATCAATTTTGTTATTTTACTTCATTTGCATGAGGACATGAAAAGATATCTTTGTGGGAGGGATGTTGGGTCATTGATTTGTCATCATTTCACCATTATTTATAGTCATCCTTTTAATAATTTGTGTCATCCCTTCATCTATTGATTACCTTATTTTCCAAGATTTCTCGAAAAAACATTATGATAATTTCCAATGCAGTGGTGGATCATCATATATTTCCTTTATTTTAATGAATTAATTACAATTATGCTTGGTTTTATTAATGACAATTGACCAATGTTCTTGAACTTAGTTTCAAGAGTCATCTCCTTGATTAAGCTATTAGTACCATTCTAGAAGGAAATTGGGCACGTGGGTTTGGTTTCTAAAACACCAATATGGATTTTTCTTATTCAAATCTCACCCATATCACATGTGTGAACCTCAACATTTGATAAAAGAAAATAAGTAGTATTTTTATGCAATCAAATTCATATGTATTTGATGAGTAAATGAAAACATATTTTGAAAACAAAAACATTAGTTTTGTTTGTTTGTTGTAGAATGACCCATTTTAGGATCCAAGAAAACACTTTCCTCCCAATGAGAAGCATATAAGAGGTTTTATTAGTTCTTTGAATGCTATTTTTTTAGATTGTGTGAACAAACAATTTGCAAATGTGTCATGCAACACCAAGTCAACAAAGAGATTGCCACAAGTAGTTCTTTAGAAAATTTGTAGCATGGATAATTAGATGTTGGAATATAATTTGATCCAATATCATATTTGATCTCATCTTCAAGGATTTCATGCTTTGAATTATAGCAATTGAACTCTGAATTAGTTTTTGTCTTCAAAAATATATAAATATTGTAATTTCCTTGGATAAAAAGGCAGACAATAGCTAGACCTATGAGAAGTATGCTCATTAACATTACCCTCAATTAATTTCCAAGTTACAAGTATATGCACATGATTATTTTGTCCATGGTTTGAGCATTAATTTGTAGTTCTAGGTTCAATTTTTTTTCCCGCACATGCAATTCTGACCAAGAGGCCTCCCTGCTAAGAATGCATGTTGCCATTTACTCTCTTACATTTTATTTAGATTCATTTGTACAAAATATTTGTTACAACGCTCTATTCATTTTTTAATTAGATACTATGTTTTCTCCTTAGTCTCGTGTTTTATTTCATTGTTGTCTTTCTTAAAAAAACTTGAGAAATATATAAAAAATACCAAAATATATTTTCTTTCAATATTTCAGTACAAATTCATAACTTAAGAATTTTTGCCACACCATTCCATTTTACAATGATTTGCACAACAATTTAGACTTGCATCATAAAAAAGGATTTATACAAAAGAATTTCTAGGTATTGACCACACGCCTTTTCAATGTTTTTTATCGGTTTTTTTTAAGAGATTACTCTTTTCAAGTATTCTTTAGATTAATACTTTTAACTTCTTTTATAGAACTAGCTTCACTATTTTCATTAGGATAGTTTTTTTCATTAGAATAGTTGTCTTTACCATCACTAGATTAAAGTTTAAATGCTTTCTTAAACTAATTTCCTTTTCATTTGCTTTGATAGAATAAAATTGTTGCTTTCATAATATAGATTTTCTTTCTTTCTTAGTGTATACTTTCAATGTCTTTTTTTAGATTAGTATATCAATGCTTTCCTAAATTAATATTTCAGTGTTTTTCTAGAATAAGTTTCCTACTTTCTTAGCTTAGATTTACATGCTTTCCTAGAGAGTAGAATTTATTGATTTCATAAGTAAAAATTGTGTGTGCTTCCCTTAATATAAATTTGAAATGTTTTTCTAAAATCCAAATCTCTTGCTTTCATAAATTAGATCTTCCATTGCTTTTCATAGTCTAATATTTCATGGTTCCATAGAATAGATTTTGCCTATTTTCATAGATTAAGTTCTCATTCCTCGTTATTCATAGCATCAAATTCTTTCCTTTAAAACTAAGTTTGAAATCTAAACTCCTAGCACATATTGTGTTGTGTACTTCACAAGTTTACTTACTTGGATCAATAATTTAATGTAAAGTAATTTAAAGCAGAGTTAAATTACCCAACAAATAGATGTTTTTTCTTCCATCTATCACAAATCTCTTTCATCCATTGAACTTCAATGCCAATTATTTTTACACTTACTTCCCCTGTATTTTCATAGTCATAACGATATTCACTAAAACAAATATCTATATTAAGTAGTTTTTTCCATTTTTATATATTACAAATCTCTCTCATAAATTGAAATTCAACCACAATTCCTTTTAAAAATAATTTATTGACTACAAAATTGAAAAACACATGGGTTAAAGAGATGCCATAACATTCTTCAAATAAGCGACATTAAATGCAATGACTTTGGTGTAGTCATAGATACTACCTTCTATCCATGTCATCTCCATATCCATTTCAAATGCTAAAATATTTATTTAAAGCTATTGTAAACACTCCAAAATACCTTATTTTATAAAGAAAATATTTTTGTTGCAGCTTATGTTATATTTCAAGATTTCACAATATTTAAGTGCCATTTTTACAATATTACTTTACGTCCATTGGGGTAATTGCTAGTAATAACATACCTACCAAATCTCTATATAATAGATTGGAAAATCTCTATTTCAATTTTGATTCTGGGAAATTTTAAAATCATTACTTGAAACAAATTCAAAAAGTTCACCTAAAACTCAAGGTTCCCTATATGTATTTATCCCTGGTAAACTTTCAACCTAAGAGACAAAGCTAAAATATTAAATTATAATAACATATACTTCAATTCTATCCAACCAAATACATAAAGCAACTCAAGAAAATGAACATGAAAAAATTGTACCTCAAAGGACATATGTTTCCATCTCTCGGGGCACAAATCTCAACATAAAACAAAGCTAATGCTTATCCTTTATTATCATCATGTTTTTTCTAAGACCTCCTCTTGGTTTTTAATTAACATGCACCCTTTAATGCATTATTTTCAGTCCTCACATGTGGCCTTTTGCCTCTTAATGTGTAGAGAAGGTCTTCAAAACTCTATCTCCACATCTAAGTCTTCATTTGGTACATTCATAAAATAAATTTGTACTATAATTTAAGTTAACATAGTGTTTTGAATGGATTGATTTCTCTGACCAAGGTTGGTATTCATACTTTTGGCACTCTTTAGTTAGTGCATAAGAAAAATGAACTATTAGGGTAGTGAATTATTGATGACTTGAGTCAACAATCTTCGAAGTTTACTAAGTTATTTAGGTTTTTTTCCATTCAATCACCTTTGATAATTAAGAGAGACATTTTATAGTTCAAGGAATCCCAACTATGAAAAAGAATGAATTGTTTTGGTAGGGAAACTTATACTTTTCTTGACCTATTTCACTCTTTTCTAGCTACTAAAATGATTTGCACACTAAAGTTTCAATCACAAATTGTAACAAGGGCAACATTTGTAGTTCCATGTGCCCTATATGAATTTCTTAAAATGATAAATAGTTTCAATTGTATGGAATATCTAAATCTAATTTGGATTTTCCTTTATCCTTATAATAGAAATTTGAACAAACACTTCTTCTTTGACGAAGATCATCATATTCCCAATCCATTCTTTTGAAGAATGATATCAACTTGGATGACTTTAAACATGGTTTGGATTCATTAGAAACACTTGAAGACAAAATCCTAAAACTCGATGAAAATCCCTATTTTGTATCTCAAACTAAAGATGTAAGTTTGGCCCAACAAACACATGCTTCCATTTATAGGGACGAGAAATGTTGTGGAAATATACATTACTCGATTTGATGATTCTTAATAAAGTCATGGGAGGTATTTAAGTGGGAGATGTAGATGTAGAAATATACAAAGCTATCTATATTGGAATATATTTTGATTTTGTACAATTATACAAAAGAGTGTTTGGAATAGTTTTGTTCAAGAAGAGGATGTAAAAATAACATCACATGTCTAAACAATGACCCATTATAGCAAATTGAGAAAGATACATAAAGGAATACATCTACAATCCAAGCATGTATTTTCAAAGCCATGAAAGATTAATGTTATAGGAAGATGCATTACTTGATTAATGAGTCTTAAGGAAACCAGGGGAGATATTTATCTTTGAAATCATGGGGGTATTTAGCTTCTTTCATGTGTCAAAAATCAATAATTATTCTACAGATTATCTAGCCAATAAAAGTGTAAGTTTGGACACAAGAATATTAATTAGAAATTATATTCCTTCCTTGGAAAATATTCTTAAATAGCGGGTTTGATATGCAGTACAAATTTTGTCTATTTCTACACATCTTGTGCACAATCCAAAGACCCTATACCATTTTGAATAGTAAAATGGCTAACATATATTGAAAATAAATATTGTCATGAAGTTACAACTATAATTTTCTTCTAAGGATTTTCATCTTACTCACCTATTGTAACGTGATCCAAACACATATTTTGATTTAATAGAATATTTTCATCACATTGAGGAAAAAAAAAGGCATACATAATCCAAATACTATTTCACATTCAAACAAAAATAAATTTCTAACTATTTTATGTCATTTTATGTTTTGACTTTTTTTACACATTTTTAGGGATAATTTTATTGGAATATAATGGTCGATAATCTTTTCTTAAAAATAAAAGTTATTATTTTTATCGAATTGAACAATCATCGAGAAGTTATTCTTTATTGAATCAAACATTCATAAAGCGATAAAATTATTTATCACTATTTGCATAAAACCAATGGTTTAATTTTCATTAGTTCCCCATATTTGAAGGCTATAGTGGTTTTTTATGACTGCATTGTCTTGGAAGTAAATATGGCATTGTTTAAGTATGTTATGTTTTCATTTTTTTGAATAGAATTTGGTGAAAAAATTTATGGTTAAATCATGATTTTCTATTGTTTAGAATGTACTTTTGAATGTATAAATGGATTGAACAACTTAAAAAAATTTGGAGCATTCGTATTATGCTGAGTTCACAACTCAAACTTGAAAATCCAACCAATCTCTACTAGATTTCAGACAAATGAAACTAGAAAATATACCCAAAATCATCCAAAACATAAACAATTAGCCCACACTAATAAAAATAGAGTTGAGTCAAATCATACTAACACAGGAAATAGAGTTGGGTTAATTATAATTGAAAATACTGTGTAAAGTGAAACTAATTGATCAAACATGATGATCATACCTACAATTTTATTTCAAAATTTTTATGATATTATATAATAACAACTTTAAAAGAAAAGAGACTATGGAAAGTGAAACTACCTTCTCCAAATCATTTTATATTATATTAATGTAAATTCAAACTATATCTATTTAAATTTGATAAATCAATATCAATCTAAGATTTGATCAATTAATATAAATTTAAATTTATTTTAGGATTGATTATAGTTTTTAAGATAAATAATTTTTAAAAGATAAAATTACATCTTATAACACCATTTCCCATACTCTAGACTCTATTAGTAAAATACCTCTAACACAATTATTTATTTTATAATAGCTAATAGAATATTATGATATTTAACATAATTGTTTTTGTAAGGTTGGTGGGAACTACCAATCTTCATTTCCAGCATGATCACTTACATCAAAGAAGGTACCTTAAATTGAGAAGTACCCATCACCCTCACTCCCCAAAACCCCATGAAAATGAGAAATTATAAATATTAAAATATAAAAATAATAATTTTATATATCTATAATTTATTAAAATTTAATTATTGGAAGAAATAACATATCATTAAAAAAGGAGATGTGAAAGCTTCTTAAAAATTTCTTTTCAAATGAACATAGTCATTTCCTATTGGAATTGGGGCTCTATTTAAAAATATTTAGTGAAATCACCTATGAATGAATCATTGCTAAATAAGTAATCATTGCCATCTTTGCTTTCAACATCAACTTCTTGTTTGAATCATAGGTGCAACTGCTACAGTACACCTCTAACCCACTTTAATTTCATATATCTTGCAACACAAATATTCTTCAATGACATTACACGTTCCATGCCACGGATCTCTTATATGTCATGGCATTTACCAAAACATGGTCATTTAAGATTTGTGAGTTTCCCCAACCCTTCTATTCTCTTTATCTCATCGGAGGCTACAACCCACAACTACTTTAACAATATCAAGGGGTTTTAAAATTAAATAGGTATTTCACTTTATCACATTGGACGATGTCCACAAACTAAAGTTTTCCCAAGCTAGTAAACCCTATTATTTGCCTAATTTTGAACAAGAATGTAAATTCATAGTTTGAAAGTTGGGAAAAATACCCAAATGAAAGCTTACCTCAAATATTTTTGTCTCTGACATCCATAACTCTTCAAGACAAAACATGTGTTTGTCATTGGTGGATGACAATTTATCCAACTCTCTTTCCCTTCAACCTTTAAAAATAGAAGTTCTAGCAATG
Organism: Pinus taeda; assembly: GCA_000404065.3. NCBI lineage: Eukaryota > Viridiplantae > Streptophyta > Pinopsida > Pinales > Pinaceae > Pinus > Pinus taeda. Next base: position 30,379 of record APFE030422740.1, on the reverse strand, counting down.
AACATTTGTTTACACTTAAAAAAATCCAAATACTTCATCATAGAAAAATATTGTGGCAAGTGTTCTATCCCACATTGCCATAATACGGACTTTTTCAATTGTCTCAATGGTCCAAGGGAATGACGTAGATGTGTCAAATTTCATTGGTACGGACTTTTTCAATTGTCTCAATGGTCCAAGGGAATGAGGTAGATGTGTCAAATTTCATGAACCAATGAGTGACCAATCATTCTAGATCTTGAGGTAACCAAGGCAAGGTGGCAGCACTTATTCCAACAAATCCTCTTTCGAAAAAATCCCATCTTAATGTCAAAGTTCGAGAGGCATCTTAATGTCAAAACTTTCAAGTTCCAGAGGTCCCCAATACCTCATGGCAATTATTTTAGTTCATTCCCTCTAGTAATAATTCTCCCAAGTGTCATTGTTATGCAACTTGGGAAGGAAATTGTCTTGCCATATTACATGATGAAAGATCTAAGAATTCCAATGTGGTAATGTTTTCAAGTGTTCTATTGAAAATGGTCAAATTGGGGAAAATGCACAATGTAGATGTTTGAGTCAAGTTAAATGCCCGAAAGTATGTAGAAGCTTTTGCAAAGATGAAGTGCTTGTCAAATCGACATGCTTAAGTTTTGTTATCTTTTCGAAGGAATAGGTAAATGAAATAAACAAACATACATATATATAAGTCAATATAGTTGCGATTAATTTAAATTTAAATGTTATTTTGATGTCATGTTAGTGAATGTCACCATGTTTAAAAGTTGTAAAATGTAAAAAAAACTATATTGAGTATTTTTAATTATATTGAAATTTTTTTGAAATTGTAAATTTAAATAATAAAAAATAAAACTATTTAAATCACATTTAAATAATAAAAAATATACAATTAAATATAAATCAAAAAAAAATCAAACATTTATTAAAAAAACTATACCTAAAGATATTTATTACTAAAATATCAAAAATTTCTATAGTTTAAACCATTTACTTTTAAATTCAAATCAATCTTAAATATTTGAGACAACTTCATATGCATTAATTATATAAAGATATTCTTGATGTCATAATAATTATTATAAAGAATATTTTTGGATGTCAATAGTAAAGAGAATTGTTTGATTAAGTGGTCTCCATATAATTTATAACTTAAATAATTTTTTTAAGATAAAAGTTGAATGAATTAATGAATTTTCATAGAGAAATTGAATTATAATGGTTGATATATTCTTGCATAGTAAATTGAAATTTTGTAAAAAGAATAAGTTTTAAATAAATTAAATATAATTATAAATTTGAATAAATATTTTGTTTTATAAAGAATAAAGTTATAATGGTTTAATATAATTTACTCGTTAAATATTTGTTAGTAGATATGTGGGAGGGGTTTTGTCACATTCTAGAGCATTCCTGAGTTAAGGTGTGTCAATGCTTTTTGAGTGGATGTGATCAATTTATGAGTACTTGGGTTTTGGATTATGTTTCTAGCAATTATGCTTCTTATTTATGTGTAAGATATACTATTTGTAGAATCCAATATTCAATTTTAATACTAGTATAATGCTTAAATACAATTATATGTTCACCATAGATAATATACTATTATAACATCAACACATATATAGAGTATGCTACAATATTCCATCACAGAATTATAATATTTCATCAAAACACAATACACCATAAATATGAAATGGGATCCCTCATCCTCTCTTCAAATTATATAAAACTATCCTTGATTTACAATGATGCAATCTATATAATATCAAAGCCCTCAACCCTCCTCAAGATACAATGGAAATAACCCTTGCTTCCCTGAATCAAGTTCCACAGAAAACCAATCCTCTCTTCTTAGGACACTTCTTGCATGATCTCTTCGTGTTCAACTATCACTTGTTTTGGTCCATTCTATAACTCTTATCTTAGTTTAGTTGGAATGACTATAATCTACCCTATGGGTAGAGTGAATTGTTGTGCAACTCCTTGCCTCATTGGGTTCTACTTCAATCTTGTTCAGTCTTGCTCCAAACTTGTTCTTGCTTCCTCATGTGAAGGCCTACTCTTTGTATGAACTCATTCTTTTGTGTTCCATTCAACCTCCATTTTGTATTCATTCTACTCATACCATCGTTTACTTATGTCATTATATAGTGCACTCAAACATATGTTTGTGTGTTCAAACTGAATCATTCCATCTCAACGTGGGCACTGAAGTGATCTTAGACGACAATTTTTCTATCTCACTTCATTTAGGAAATCCCTAATTTTGGTAGGCTTGACTCATTCCATCTCATGCGCAAGTGTTCATTTGGTCTCAAGCCAACTTGTTCCACATCTAGGCATGTTCGTTCTAGGCATGCTCATTCCACTTTGGGAACTTTAATCGGAGGAGCACCTTCCTTCCATCATACATGCATTAAGACTAGTTCGAGCACAATCGTGAACTTAGGCACATTTATGGCCAACTTGAGCACCTTCCATTCCACCTTAGGTGTTTCAGGAAGGCTCACATGACTCTCGAGCACCTTGTCTTGATGCTCGCATTCCGACTCAAGCACCTCATGCTCACTTAGGTGCCTTGGGCTATTTTGGTATCCTCTTGCCACAACTCCCAAAACATCACACACAAATTACAAATCATGCAATGGCTCTCTCATCTCCCACTCATCGCATCCAACTAGTTGCACTCGAGAGCACTGAATCTCAAAGGCTTGACATCCTCCCCAATCTAACGATGTTCTCATCCTCAACAATTAAATCCTCTTAGAAATCCATCCATCACCAAAGGCACTGCATCCTTAAGAAGACAACTCACCAAACTAACATCCCATGCCATCAAAGAACCTCCCACATGTCTAAATCATGTAAATAATTCTCATCCCCTAACACTACTAAACCATATGACTCTACGAATTCTCTTATAAGAATGCCATGTGTCAATCCCCTCGTGTCATCAAATAATTAATTATCTAATCTCATCATAAATCCAACTCCACAAGAACTCATGTCACTTAAACAAATGAAATCACCATGACATCCTCCATGTCCTTCGAACATCTTTACACATACTCATCATCTCAAATCTACTCATTTGGAAGTACCTCTACTAGGAATTCCACATATTCTTGCACTCATCACCCTGATAAATTGACGATGAGCCCATCCATAAGAGATCAGAAAGAATATGAAGTGTTGTAGCCATGGGAACTACCACTTCAAACTCCAATTCTACCTCCCAAAGATATAATTTTCTCTCTCAAATATGCTTTATCCAATCCTAGAAATGGTCCTCCTTCTCCTGAATGAATCCTTCATCCATGTTTGCAATGTACCTCAACAAAGGGGGATAAGAACCTATCCTACCCTCACTCTCCTCAATCAATCTCTCCAACTATGGATCCTTAGGCCAACCCTCTACTCCAACTATCTTAGTAGATTCCTCAAGCTCTCTGCTTATTCATCTATACCAAGTCTCATCATCCTGAACCTCAACCTGGACTATAGATGAAATTCTTCTAGCTCCATCATCATCAACAAGGTGATCTTCAATCAACTCAACATCCTCATTATATATGTCAACAAAGTCAACATACTCGAATATTGAAGTTTTAGCATCAACCTTCTTAGGTTTCCTAACAAGACTTGAAATCCTCTCTACCCCATCAATCATCATCTTTGTCTATCATAGAAGTGTATAATCCACATGATCCAACCTCCTAATGATCTCATCAACAAGTTTTCTCTCCTCCACATGAATAACTATAATCCTAGAACTTCCATCTAAAATGGTTGTTATGGTCGAAACAATCATAGGCTTTTCTCCTAAAAGAATGAACAATGACTTCAAATGTGGTACATGCACAAATATCTATCCAAGTATAAAATATTGTCCCAATACAACCTCATAATAATCCAACTGAATGATGGTGAATTCAAGCTTCACAGTCCAAAATTTGATCTTCACTAGAACATCTCTAATTATTTGAATAAATTTCATTGCCTTGAAGGACATAAGGGTTGGAGCAATGCAAATTCAATATCTGCACTACATATTCCCCCAAGAAGTTGTGAGTAGCACAATTATCTATCAAAGAAACCTACTGACTCCCACCTACACTTGTCCTCACATAGTTTATTTGATTTCTACTCCAATCATGCTTTTGAGTAGCTTCTTTCAAAGAAGTTGCACCCAAAACCTGCATCGCTCCTACAAATGACTTCTTTTCCTACTGCATTGTAGTTAAGTTTTTCTTCAACACAAAATTCTTCACCATATGATCCTCTCTGCATATCCATTGTGAAAGATACTTCTTCTCTTTCCCCAAAGTGCTCTACTTCAGTCCATCTTCCTTTGAAGGCTTCATTTTCCCTTTATTTGCCTTCTTCTTGCCTTTATCACCACCTTGAACTTTCCCTTCTTTCTTCCCATTTATATATAAACCTAAGAGCTATAGTGATAAATTCTGCAAGTCTCTAAACATTCTATCTTATCACTTCTATTTCTTCCCATGTCTCCAACCCCACCATGAAGTTAAACAATCTATTTGGATCAGACATATCCTTGATCTCCAACATGAGACTTGAAAATTCACAAATGTAAGCATGTATGCTACCATTTTGTCTCAAACTCCCCAACTTGGTCCCCACATTCCAAGTTTGATCCCTTGGTTCAAACTGCATGTAAGAAACTTCCTTCATTTCTAACCATGTAGTGATGTCATCCTAGATGTGACAAACAACAATGTCCTTTGTCATAGTCCTATACCACAATTTCACATTCCTTGTTAAATATGTAGCAACAACTTTAAGCTTGTCTTCCTCTAGGAATTTTCCTAGTTGTCCAAGATACTACTCTGCATCCTAATATAAATTGTCAACTACCATAACACATCTAGTAGCGTCATACAATTTTGGTTCCTTGTTAGGAAACCAACTCACAAAAAGATAAAAAGATAAATCAATGCCTTAGAATTCAGCCTCTTCGAGGGGGAAACCTCCTTTACATTACAAAAATGAACAATTCTTGGATACAATGACAATAGTAATGGGGGAATCACTAGTATTATAGGGACCTAACATGCCTCTCTCCTTCAAAAAAGTGTTTTCCTCAATGCTTGAGTAGTTCTGGGTGATTTTGTATAAAGTTCTCATCCTCCCATGTGGAATCTTCAACGAGTAAGTTCTTCCACTTGATGAGATACTCTGAAATTGATCAATTTCATAGCTATCGAGTTCTTGTTTCTTTGATTGCTTCAGGTTCCAATATGATTTTCCCTTCCTCATCAAGTTCTGGCAATATTGTTTGAATAAGAATCTTGTCACCTATAACCTTCTTTAAGCATGAAACATGGAAAACTAGGTTCACTCGAGAAGTTGCAGGAAGTTCCAATTTGTATGCCATAATACCTATCTTTTGTAACACTTTGTATGGACCATAATACTTTGGTGATAATTTATTATCCTTCTTAGCTTGCTTGAGGGACATTTGTTTATATGGTTTTAGCCGTAGGAATATCCAATCACCTACATCAAAACTTCTTTCGTTGTGATGTTGATTTGCCTGCTGTTTCATTCTATTCTGCGCCAAGGTAAGGTTATCCTTTAAGAGTTGGAGAACTTGTTGCTGATGCTTGATGTGATATTCCATTGTTTGAATCTTAGAATTTTCTCTTAAATATGATGTGATGGATAGTGGATAATATACATAAAGTGTCATAAACGGGGTAATTTTTGCTGCAGTATGGAAGGAAGTGTTATACCACCACTCAGCTAGAGGTAACCATTTGACCCATTATGTCTGTTTATCAGATACAAAAAAATGAACATATCCTTCCAAAAATTTGTTTACTATCTTAGTTTGACCATCAAATTGAGGATGATAAGATGAGCTATGAGCTAACTGAGTCCCAACACAAGAAAATAATTCTATCCAAAAATTTCCAGTAAAAATGGGATCTCTGTCGCTTACAATAATCTTTGGGTTTCGATGTAGCTTTTGAATTGTTTCCATAAATGTAGTAGAAACTATAATCACTTTAAATGGATGAGATAATGTACAAAAGTGTGCATAATTAGTATCTCTGTCAACAACCACCATGATAACACTCTTTCCTTTGGACTTGGGTAAGCCTGTGATAAAATCCATTGAAACCTCCTCCCAACGTTGGCTTGGAATGGATAAGGGTTGTAATAGTCCCGGGGTCTTAATTATTTCAACTTTATTTTGTTGGAAAACCAAACATTTTTCCACAAACTTTTGAATACTGATTTAAGGCCATCCCAAAAAAAATCCTTCTTCACCCTATGGTAAGTTTTTAGAAATCCTGAGTGCCCTCCTAAGGGAGAGGTGTGCAATTCCCTAAGAATGTTTTGTTTGAGTTGGGAATTATTGCATAGGTATAACTGATCCTTGTACCATAATGAATCATTTTTCTAGCTAAATTTATTAGATGTGCTGGGATCTTGTTGTATATTTTGAATGAGTTCCCACACTTCCTCGTCATTCTTCCATTCATCCCTTGCTTCGTTTATCCAGTCTAGTTGGATAATAGAAATGACACAAAGAAATGCTTCCACATCCTCATCCTTTCTTGAAAGTGCATCTTCCACAACATTTTTCTTCCCTTTTTTGTAGATGATTTCAAAGTCATAGCCCAATATCTTTGTGACCCATTTTTGTTGCTCTTTTGAAGATAATCTTTGTTCCAAAAGTATTTAAGACTATCATGATATGTTTTTACCTTGAAGTGTCTTCCCATTAGGTATGGTTGCCATTTCTTATGTGCATGTAGTATTTCCAGCATTTCCTTCTCATAAATAGCTTTGTGTAAATACTTTTCTTTGATTGGATGAATTTCAAAAGCAATGGTCCTTTGTTCTTGCATTAAAACATCACCAATTCCATTTCCTGAGGCATCACATTCCACAATAGAGGTTTTTGTGAAGTCCGGTGTAGCTATGACTGGTGCTTGGTACATTACCTCTTTAAGATGTTCAAAGGCCTTTGTTGCTTTTGGAGTCCATGAGAATGCATATTTCTTCAAAAATTTTGATAGAGGTGCTACCATTCTCCCATAATTCTTAACAAACTTGCGATAATACCTAGTCAACCCGAGAAATCCTCATAGGTGCTTTATGGATGTGGGGATTTTCCATTCCTTAATGGCTTTAATTTTGCTAGGGTCTACCTTAACACCTTCATGAGATACAATATGACCCAAATATTCCAACTCTTGTACTCCAAATAAACATTTGTACATTTTTTCATATAATTGTTTCTCCTCCAATAGTTTGAGCACCTTGTCAACATGTTGGACATAATCCTTCCAAGACATAGTGTAGATTAGTATATCACCAAAAAATACTAACGGAAATTACCTTGAAATGTAGAAGGTGCATTAGTAAGGCCAAAAGGCATGACCAAAAGTTCATAATGACCCTCAGGAGTTCTAAATGTTGTTTTTGGAATGTCTTTAGTCTTCATTATGATTTGATGATATCCTAAATGAAGATCCAACTTGGTGAAGTAAATTGATCCATGCAATTCATCCAATAAGTCATCAATGATAGGAATGGGAAATTTATATTTAATAGTGAGCTTGTTGAGCTCCCTATAATCTAGACACATGCGTCATGATCCATCCTTCTTGTGAACCAATACTACTGGGGCGGAGGAAGAACTTTGACTAGGTTGAATTATACCAGCCTCTAGCATTTCTGCAACCATACGTTCAATTTCACTCTTTTGGACATAGGGATATCTGTAAGGCCTGATGTTTGGAGGAACACTTCTTGGAATCAAACTGATAGGATGATCATGATCACGAATAGGTGGGAGGCCTTTGGGAGTCTCAAATACCTTGGAATGATTGTCCAAGACTTTTTGCAGATCTAGAGAAATGGATGATTTCGATGTGGGAACCTCTAGTGGACATAATTGTGCAATTATGCCTCGTTGTTATTTATTTAGAAGGCTTGTCATTCCATTAGAGATGATTATCTTTCCTGGTTTCCCTACAATACCCCTTAATTCAATTTCCTTTGCTTCTGAAGAGCATTTCATGAAAATTTCTTGAAAATTAAAAGCTATTATACCCTAGGATTGTAGCAATTGGGCTCTTAGTACAACATCCAAACCACCCATTGGAATGGAAAGTATTGGGATATTCAATACATATCCTCCCATGGATAGCTTGATATTATGGCACTTTCCTGAGCAATTTATTGTTCCTCCACTTTCCACCATCACTTTGCACTCTAGTGTTGGATATAGGAAGCAATTCAATTCTTTGGCTATCTTATAATGAATAAAATTATGGGTACTTCCCGAATCAATCAACACCATTACATTTTTCTTCTTGATATGCCCTTCTATCTTGATAGTTTGAGGAGTGGTAATTCTAGTCAATGCATTACAAGGTATGTTCAGATTCATTTCTTCTTTTTTTAGGGTTTGTTCCTAGTGTATATCCTGTTCTTTTGACATTTTTTGTTCCTTTTCTTCCTCCTCTTCACAATCTATGTAAAATAATTTCTTCTCAGCAAACTTATGACCTTTTTTGTATTTTCTATCACAACTATAACAAAGCCCTTTTGCTCTTTTTCCTTCCAATTGTTGTGGTGTCAACCTTGTAGGTTGTGGATGGCTAGGTGCATCAACACTTCCATCTTTATGATTGTGAGTGGTAGGTTTCCTTGTTGCCATAATTTTTCTTTCCATTTTTCTTGCTAACCTGAATGCCTTCTCCAATGAATCTGGTTCCCAAAGGTGAACCTCATGTTGGATGTTATCTTTGAAAGTCCCTATGAACATATCAATCCTATGCTCCTCTGGAATATCTTTTACCCTTATATTCAATTTTTGGAAGTCCTAAATGTGCTCCATCATTGAACCCTTTTGTTTGACATTTATCAATTGGCTAAAAAAAGTGTTGCTTTTTGTATCCTCATAATGTGCTATCATTTCATCTGTGAAAATAGCCCAAGTGGCAATTTGTTTACGAGAGCAAAGCCATCGATACCATACAAACTAATTTGGTTCCAAATATAAAGTTGTAGTGCATACCTTTTGTGTGTTTTGCACATTATGGAGATTGAAAAATTGCTCCATTTGTAGTATCCATGTTCCGGGATCCTTGCCATCAAAATTTCTCATATCGATCTTTGGAACATGGTGGTTCTTCAATCCAACGTTAGAGTCTATGAAATCATGATTAAAATTTATTTTGTTCTCATAATGAGTTTCCTTTACTACCCTTTCGCCATTAGTAAGCATTTCTTGTAGAAACTTTGTCAAATTTGTGTTCAAATCTTCCATGCATGTCCTCAAATCTGTCTTCAAATAGTCCATATTAGTTTCCACGCCATCCATCTTAGCTTCCATGTCGTCCATCTTAGCTTCCACGCCATTCATCTTAGCTTCTACGTCTTTCTTTAAAACATCCATCTTAGCTTCTACACATTTCTTTAAATCATCCATATTAGATTCCATGCCTTTCTTTAAACCATCCATCTTAGCTTCTACATCTTTCTTTAAGTCATCCATCTTAGCTTCTCTTACTTTTTGTGCGAGTGACATTTGTTGTACATGGTCTTCTAATTTTGACATATCATGTTGCATTTCTTCCTCTTCTTCATGAGTCATGCTATAGCTTTCAGGTTGCTTACTAGGTGTTTCCATTTTCTTTCCTTAGGGCATCAATTACCGATAATAATGCTTCAATATGCCCTTTGAGTTCCTTCAAACTAATTTTTCAAACCAAGCTTATGCAAAAATTGAAAAAAATCTTCTTCATGAGTCATGCTATAGCTTTCAGGTTGCTTACTAGGTGTTTCCATTTTCTTTCCTTAGGGCATCAATTACCGATAATAATGCTTCAATATGCCCTTTGAGTTCCTTCAAACTAATTTTTCAAACCAAGCTTATGCAAAAATTGAAAAAAAAACTACACATTTTTTTTCACTTTGTAGGAGCCTGATATTAAATCTGATATACTTCTGTAATTTCAGCTCTTCCAGTTTGAAATCATGACTTGCCATATCCCTCTGTGCCCTCTTTCCAATGCCACTAGTCTGATCGAAATTGGATTCTTTAAGAAAGATTTATGCACAATCTCCCAAGATGACCTGATTATATACCTTTTCATAAGAACGAACTTATATGAAGTGCCACGTGTCACTATTTTGACCTTTGGATCTAAAAAATATATACAAGAAACTACATCCCTTCCTCTTTCTATAACTTCTTACGAAATTTCAATCTGATGCTCAGAGAGACAGTTATGACAATTTTCCCACGGTGACCTATTTGGAATGTAATTTGGGGGTCTGCAAAAACCCTATTTTCCTCAGACTATATCTCCAGAATATAGCGAGATAGGATCTGAAATTCGGAGCTAAGACTCAAACTGATTTCTTCGCAAATGGGTTTTTGGTTTAGCGTTTGAAAATGCATAGAGAAAGAGTTATAGTGCAAATCCCACGATGACCTGTTTTAGCTTAAAGTCTGGAGTTTACAAAAACCCTAAATTCCTCAGATCATATCTTCAAAAATATAGCGAGACAAGCTCTGCCATTTGGGCCCAAGGTTCAAAGCGATTTTGTCTCAAATGGGTTTTTGTTTTCACTTTTGAAACATCACAGAAAAGAAGCTATAGCGAAAATTCCATGATGACCTATTTGGAACGGTGAAACCCTAGAATCCAAAGCTCTAATACCAAATGTTAGGAAACCAGCTCACAAAAAGATAAAAAGATAGATCAACACCTTATAATCAAGCCTCTTTGAGGGGGAAACCTCCTTTACATTACACAAATGAACAATTCTTGGATACAATGACAATAGTAATGGGATAATCAATAGTATTATAAGGACCTAACATTCCTTCTCCTTCACATTAATTAATGTATTGAATGAGCCCTGCCCAATTATTTTCTTCAATACCATAATCATGTCTAATTTCTCATGAATCCATGACACAATTTCACTAACCTACATCTCCAACTGATCCAATATTTTTCCATTAATCTCAAATTTATCAAGCACTGATGAATCGAATAAAACAAGCTCAACTCTCAAGCACCACTTCTCTCAGTATGTGTATCATTCCTTTCAACTTCCATAAATAAATCTACTTCAAAATTCTTTTCACACAAATGAAGAGAACCAAACTAACCTCCTATACATTTCTTCAACTCAGATAACACCTTAGGGGGGAAGGTGGTAGACTTTTCTTTGATACCAACTTTGGGGTAAGGTGGTGGGATTTTCTCTAATACCACATTTTGGTGCGGAGGTGGTGGGATTTTCTCTAATACCACCTTTAGGGGAAGGTGGTGAGATTATATCTAATACAACCAGTCACACCCCCAACGTTTTCCTCAAGTTAAGTCACCTTGAGGCCCTCTGAGCATGTGGCACTAACAAGGTTCCTTCCAATTGTTATGCCCAAGTTATGAGTACTTGACTCCCAGACTACACCTTTATCACTTATACTTCTTATTCACATGTAAGTTATATTATGTGTATAGAATACACCATTCAATATTAACACAAGTATAATTCTCAACTACAAATTTATCTCTACTACAAATAGTCCATAATAACAACATGACATATATAGGGCATGCTACATTATTTCACTACATAATTACAATACTTCATCAAAACACATTACACCATAAATATGGAATGGGTTCCTCAATCCTCTCTTCAAATTATATAAAACTATACTTGAGTTACAATACTATAAAGTTACATAATTTCAGAGCCCTCGACCCTCCTCAAGATATATTAAAAATATCCCTTAGTTCCCAAAACCAAGTCCTAAAGAAACCATACAGAAAGTACCTCCCCTTGTCTCAAGACAATTCTTGCATAAATTAGGCATGTTCAAATGTCACTAGGTTCAATTCATTCCATAAGTTGTACCCACATTTGGTTGGAATGAATCTACTCTAATGCAAGGGTAGAGAAAGCCTACATGTGAATCCTTGCCTGGTTTGATTATGCAATAAAGTCATTCGATCCTACTCAAAATGCGTTCTTGCTTCCTTGTGCAAAGTATTATTCTTCATACAAGCTCTTTTGTTCCTATTTTGTTTGGCCTCCATCTTGTCTTTGTTCTACTCATTTCATCGTTTAATTATACAATTCCATCATTCACTTTGTTGGGTATTCAAGGGGTCGGGCCAACTCATTCCCTCTCGACATGGGCATGGATGCACTCTCAAATGGAACTCATTCAAGTTCACTTCATGTGAGAAACCACCAATTTCGATTAGGCTGACTTGTTTTGTCTTGTGTGATCTTGATTTGACTCATTTTGTCTCATGCATGGGAAGTCGTGCGACCTTGAGTTGTCTCATTCCATGTTCGAGCACATTCATTCCACCTCAAGCACTTGGGTGCCATGGTGTGGGCATGTTCCAAGTTGAATTGAGCTCCTTTAGTTCTACCTTCAGTGTTTTGGGCGGGCTCCTATCGACTCTCGAATACCTTGTCTTCAGTACTCTTATGCACAATCGGGCACCTCATGTAGGTTCTCTCATGCCGACTTAGGTGCCTTGGGTGCTCTTTGTCTCCTCATCCCACAACCCCCAAAACTTCACACAAACATCGAAAAGTGTGATGACTTTCTCTTCTTATGACTCATCTCACCTAATTAGTGGTGCTTGTGGGAATTCAAACTTAGAGGCCTGATTGGCATACTACCACCGTCCCACTATGCATTAATGTATAAGATGTAACATTATGGCTCCTAATAGCATTGGGCTCTTACCAAATTTATTAATGTTTAATCATTTTAGTTTGAGGGTGATCATTTTGTTTTAAACAATTTTACTAGCCTAACGAGAACTATAACCTAAAAACAAGAACTCGATCCAAAAAAACATGAAAAACACCTCAAAATTGAAAAGTGGTGACGTTGCACCACCTTATTTCTTTAGGGTTATATTTTCAACATATTTTAGCCATGACATTAAAAATGAAAATCATGATCATGGAAAACCTTAAAAGTCCAACAATTTTCAACCATGGCATTAAAGATCAAATAGTTTGAATCCAAAAAAATCTTAAGATTCTCACATTTTTCAAACATGGAATTAAAGCCAAATATCATGAGTACAAAAAAACTTAAAATTTCAGCATTGTTCAACTATTGCACAAACCAAATATCATGACTATAAAAACCTTAAAAATCAACGCCTAAATCAAAGAGTAATTCTACAAGGGAGATTTTTTTAAATCCTAAAATTATAGCCCTTTTGAGATCTTAGCCTAAGAAAACTTGATCCACTTTCAATGGACCACTAAAATTATAAGATTCTTTAACTATATATTATAAACAAACTCATTAATGTATAAATGATAATGAAAAACACCCTTTAAAAAGAAAAAAAATGATGTCATGAATTTTTTTAAAAACTTTTTAAATTAAAAATATGAGAATTTTAGCTTTAAAATATATATGTGTGTGTGTGTGTGTGTGGTGGACACCTAATCTACTAAGGGTTATGGTGTCAAATGTGAATGGTCATTGGAGTCCAAAAGACCACTTAGAATATGAAACCAAAGGTCAGAAAACATGCATTTATATGTATATCTTTGTGAATAATAAACATTCAACGATTTATCAATTATGTCGATCATTCCATATTTGTGTTTAACATGGTATCAATGTGGGTGAATTCCTACCCTACTGAAGTTTGAGCCACTGGTTTTTTTGGCCTCAATCTGGGCACCTTCACCAAAATTGTGCCTTTTCTCTGCATATCAACTCTTCCTCTCAAGTCTACACCTCCTTTGTCACATTGTTAAGAACCATCTTATATCCACACAAGGATTATCTAAGACCTCGCGCCTATATTTTCCATTCAAATTCATTCTTGTCTTGATATATACCATGCCACTAGCCTCTTGTGCAATTCTTGAGCTCTGCCAGTCTACCATGCACAATCTTTATTTTTTGCATTGAATTTTAAGTCTTATAATGTTTCCCTGCTCATAAAATTCCATCTCTCGAGAATTACCTGACATCTCTATTCCTTTTCTTTGAATAGCAGTAACAACTACCATATTCATGCTCATCTCCTCTCTTTGTTTTTATGTGATTTGAAATCTAAAATTAGTGGCCAAACCCATCAACAAGCTAGCAAGTAACCATCACACGAAGGAGAACGAATAAGGTGAAAATGACAAGATCAGAGATTCGATATTGTTCCAAAATAGCTTTTGAGGTTTCAAACATTGTCTAAGGGCATGCCCCTTGCGTTGCCTCATCCTATTTAAGTGCGGAAGTCATTTCCTACTTAGTGTCATAGAGAAAGTTGTTGTTCAAGTACCATAGTCCACAACATCGCTTTCACTAGCTAAAGACCAAGCAACATAAACCCTATAGAAATGTGCAAGGTGATAGGTAGTGAAGCTTCTTTTTTCATTACTAAAGACATCTCAAAGGCATCAGGCTATGCTCGTGGTATTGAAGAATGAAAAAAGCTATATTGGACACAAGGTGAATTGTGATACTTGGATTAAAATACTTTTGCATAAGGTTATATGTACATCAAAGTTAATAATTTTTGGCTAATTTTTATGTGCAATATCTACTGGAACACTATTAATTGTCATCGTATATACCTCATGAGGTTATTGGTAAAATTCAAGAGGAGAAACGTATTGTGGCTTCATTTTGGAAATAGATTCTAGCAATTCTTTATGGCATAACTCCTACACAATAATATTCCTCAACAATATTTCCATTATCACCATCTCCATCATTGTGATCATCACATTTTTTCAAATTATTTTAGCTGCTCAAAAAAAATTGGGCCTGAATAATCCTAAATGATTTTAGAGAAGAAGATATTGAATTTACAACTTGTTCAAGAATTCTCTATCTTTTAGAGGGCTAATTTTAATTTTATTGTTTGAACACTTAATTCCTACATTTCATCCTTGGTTGTCTATTTATGTAAAATTCCTTGATTCACAATTGATAGGTATTCTTCATTTTTTAAATCTTCAATAGTTGGGGTTTGTTCAACCTTGCTACAACTTCCACTAGGATTGTTAAGCCTTATTGTTTTGCGGAGAAAATGGCTCTAATTGGTGAAGTATTAGAGTTTTTGAATACTCTGATACACTCTATTGCTAACAACACACTCCAAATCAATAAAGACACTCTCTTTGACATTAAAACCTGTTTGAAAAATGTACATGACAAGATAGAGTTTCTACAACTCAAATCACAACTAAAGTAAGATGAATTACAACAGAAAAAACATCATTCTATTTTATTTTTATTTTTTTTGTTCAGAGCAATCCTATGTTTGAGATTAAGACAAACTCCCATCAACAACAAGAAATTGAAGTTGAAGATGACTCACACTAAAGTTCCCATTGCAAAAACATATTTTCTTGAAGATACCAATGTTCATCCTACTCTTCCCAAGCCTATCATCGGACATTAGGAATAAGTTATCAACAAGAAGCATAAAATTGGTCTTGGATATGACAATGATGTGTTCTTTCATATTCCAGACTATTCCAATCTTATCAAGTTTCAGAGGGGTGGATGTTTTAAAGGAAATTCAATTTTATCTACCTCTCTTCCATATCAAACAAAAATTGTCATATGCCAACATTGTGATAGAGTTGGCCATGTCACGAATCATTGTTTTGATTTTCACTCATGTGAGCATTATTAAAATTACTTATTATTGAAACAGATGCTTCAGAAACAATCCTCTTGCAAGAATGAAGATTCACCTTGGATGGATCACTTATTGGCAATAGACTTCAACAACCAAGAAGATATTTTGGTCATACCACATAATTTTTCTCCAATATTGACACTTCTTACATTTGATATTTCTCCATATTCCCAACATGTACATGACAGGGGAGAATTGATGATCATCTACAAGCTTCAAAGATACATCAAGCGAGCCTGAACCACAACCTGAGCCTAGAGGCAGATTCAACCATACCCGAATTCAGAGTTGTAACCAAAGACAGAGCAATGCCTTCTGAACATGCCTTTGGTCTAGTGTTGTGGTCATCCTTAAACCACCACTATTTGAGAACTCAAGTTCTCCCACCTTATACCATCATTTCAAAGAGCACTGTTAGCCTAATGTTGCCATGCATTTTTTGTATTTCAACTCTCTTCTTAGACTCATATATACACCTTGAAATTAAGGGGGGGGGGGGGGGAGAGAGATTAGACACCTAATTTTCTTAATGTTATGGTATGTCAAAATTAATGAAGGATTATTGGAGTTAAGGAGACCACTTGGCATATTTGAAACAAAGGGTTTAGAAAAACATGTATTATTATATGTATATTGATGTTAATTATGAATAATAAACATTCAACGATTTATCAATTCTATCTGTAATTTAATTGAGTTTCTACCAATATATAATATCTCTTATAATAATTATATAAACTATATATATATATATATATATAATATAAAGGAATTGAAAAAAATTTAAACCTGATTAAAAGAAAATAAAAAAATTTTAAAAATTAGTAGAAAATGTTAATTACAAAAAGTTAAATAAAAAATAAACAAAACCAAAATAAAGTTATAAAAATGTAAAGATTTCAAAACCAAAAATGTATGAGAGGGAGAATAATCTTTTGGGAAGATTTTAAGAAAACAATTATATTAATTAAAAAAAACTTATTAACTAAAAATTTAAAAAGCAACATTAAAAAACAACAACAAAAAAAACCATTTTTTTATAATAAAAAAATAAAAGTAAATAAACGATTGATGATGATGATGATAATGATGATTAATGTTCATTGAGGCCAATGTGGTCTATCAGATCTAAAGAAAACAAGATATTGATTAAGACTTTTAACATTTTGTTTCTATTATCAGAAAGAAGGAAAATGCGCATTCATAGATCATTATAGTTTTGCTAACTTAACAAATCAAGAAGGTTGACAGTGTGGAAATTTTTTTGGAATTGTGAATGGATGTGAGTAAGAGTTATGAAATCCAAGATAAAGTGATTTTCATCTTCAACCCTCTTAGTATCACAAAGGTGATAGATTCTTTCATCTCAAGGTGTTTTATGAATGTACCAATGCCCATTTTCATTTTGAAGCTCATGAGAATTCATTCTTATCTTCGTAATTTTCATTTTCGTCATAGCACTAGTCAAGACAAAAAGATAATTCTGGTTAGCAAGAGTGGGGTTTATCACCTTCTTATAATACCTTAGATTCCTCTCCCCTCCAATTATTTATCATCCATTCCCTTGCTTTCTATGGGGGAAAGGTTAGCTTCAATCAAGACGGTAGGGTAAGGAGTGTTTCCTTTAATATTGAGGTTGTAGGTTATATATTGTTTTTGGATCAACTCGATCTTCCTCCACAATTCTCCAGATATTTTGCAACCACAAACCTCACAGCCATATAAAATAACAGGGATGATGAGAGTCTCAAAGAGGAGTTTTTTCTTACTCAAAACCCAAAGATAAGTCGACTTACAACTATTTTCAAACTCTTAATTTTTTAGCCCCCATTATTTTTCCATTTATAGTATATTTAATTTTTTTAATTTTAATACAAATTAATTTTATTTATTCAAAATTTTGGTTTTGATTTTTAAATTAAAATATTTTGAAAATATATTATATTTTTGGAAGTCTTTTTAAATTACATTTTAATTAATTATTTTATTTATTTTTATAAATTTAATTTTTATTTTCTTTCCCATTATTTAATTTTATTTAAAAAAAATGGCAGTTTTATTTATTGTTTTTTATTTATGTTTTTTATTTTTTATAAGCAATTTGTATTTTTACATTTTGTCTTAAAGATTAAATTTTATTTCATTTTTTTAGTTAGTAGTTTAGTTCTTTACCTCTTTAAAATTGCTTTCTCCTCTTTTTACCTTTTAAAAATTTCTCAAAATTTTTTAGAATAAAAAGGTGATTTTAAAATGATTCTACCTTCCAAAAAACAAAATTTTAAATAAAAATTAAACAAAGAATAATAATTAAACAAAAATTATGTAATGTCAATTTTAGATTCATAGTCCATTTTATGTTATTTTTTGTCTTCATGGTACCAATCACCAAGGTTGTAATATCCATTAATTGGCAATTTTAACCCCAAAAATAAAATAAATGTTAGGAACCTTTAAAAAAACACTTAAAAAACAAGCATAAAAAATAATAGTAAGGTAGAAAAACTTGAAGTGCTAAGTTTGAGGGGTTTTCATGGTCATCATATTTGGACTTTAATGTCCTCATTGAAAAATATTTGAATTTGAACCTAGAAAAATGGGGTTGATGATCATTGATTTTGCATTTCAATGTGTTTTTTCATGTCTTTCATAATCAAGATATTTAGTCTATAATGCCATGATTGAGAAAATATTTGAATTTTAACGTTGAAAAAAAATAGAGGTGATGTTGCATTACCACTTTTACATTTCAACATGGTTTTTCAAGTCTTTCGTAATCATGATACTTTGTCTTTAATGCCATGGTAAAAAAATTATAATTTTAACCTCAAAATGAAAAAAAATGATGTTATTGTTAGAAACACTAAGAGGGAGGGTGAATTAGTATTTCATTTCCAATTAAAATTTATGCATTCATTTTAATTCATTTGATCCATTACTTCATTAACAGATCATGATATTATAGATTATAGTGTATTCAGTAAACCATGAACATCAGTAAGTGCAAGAACATGTAAACAATAAACACATCAACACATCAATCACATATGGAAACCGAGAGTCTAGGTGGAAACCCAATGTGGGAGAAATCTATTGTTGTTGTCATTGTTTTGTCTTTTTTTATTATAAAAAATTTCTTCATTACATCATGGTCTTTTACTGACACAAATTATTGCTAGCACGCTAGCTCCTACTTGTAGGAGGCTACAACCTCCTGTCATTCTCCAATAGCCACTAGAAGGGGGCTACAACCCCATGATCAATTTACCAGATCCTACCAAAATGAGGCTCCTTCCCCCTTACTGAAGGCTACAACCCTCAACTCCTCGTGGACCACATTTCATAATTTTCATATAGGATCCACCTATCAATCAATCATCAAAACATGTAGGCCGCCTTTCATCATATTTTCAAACTAAACTCACATCCTACAATAAGCTCAAACCAACACTAAATATTGAATCACTAAAGAACTATAAACCAATTGAGTCAATCATTAAACTACGAGAAACTCAAACAAACCAATCAAAACTAATATTGCAACTAATACTAATGATTAAATGCCAAATTTGAATACAAACATCCCAATCCCTAAAAGTCCAACTAGTCTAATAAAAATTCTAATGTTAAACCATTAAATACCAACTAAAGTAAGCCAACCAACCACATCAAACCAATATACCATAACTGGACCAACACTGAATACTAATGTGCTAATAATGAATATTATCCCAATGAAATCATAAACTGTCAAGTACCAAGGTTGTTCATCATTCACTAATTTTATGAGATTGTCAAGTACCATTTCAAGGCCAATGCCCAAGTCAAACATATCTCATGTTCATCATAAGGAAATCATAGATCCATGTCATAACTCTAACTGCCAAGTGCCAAGTCATATATAACATCAATGAACTACGAAACTATCAAGTGCCATGCATACAACCAATTTAATCTCAAGGGAACATATGAATATAGAAGATTATGTAGTGTTGGGTGTGGAGCTTGATTATTTTATTTATTCAAAGGTATCACTGCATTGGACCCTAGTTTGTAATGTGGCAACAGCACCGCCCATAATATTTGCACTGCAAAGGGGGTCCGAGGGGGGAGGGGTAGCGATCTCTAGGATCCACCCCTAGTGGAGGATTAGGGGTAGGGGCAGCACCCCCGAAGCCAAAAATAGATGTAAAATTGCGTTGTAAAATGTTGTAGTTTCGTAGTCAATATGGTCCGTTCATTAGGCGGAGATCTGATGATAGAAGTTATGTTTAATTTAGGGTTTTTTTCCCTAGAAGGAAACCCCTGGCTATATATGAGGGAATTGTATTGCGTCTGTGTAGATTTGTATTCTGAGTGAGAATGAGAGAGGAGATTGTTGGAGAACGAAGAGGTAATTATAGCGGATCTATTGTAGGTTGTATCTCTTTAGTTTGATGGATAATATAAAAGGAAGGACTCGTTGTTTCCCATGGACATAGCCGAAATTAGATGAACCACGTATATCTGTGTCTCTCTTGTTTTATGTGTTTTCTGTGTTTATATTTCTGCAATATATTTTATGTGTTCCATTGCTCCGGAATATATAATTTTCTAACAACTGGTATCCGAGCCGAAAGACCTATTTGGCTGATAAACTGGCAGGAGAGAAGGGTTCCTGGTTTGAGTGAGAGCAATGGTAGAAGATGGTAGGTGTAGGATCAAAAAATTTAACAGCCAAAACTACGAGCAATGGAAGATGTAGATGGAAGATTATCTATATCAGAAAGATTTGTGCCTACCATTGAGCGGAAAGACAAAGAAGTCGACGAGTATGACAAACACAAAATGTGATATTCTTGACAAAAAGGCACTTGGAACAATACGAATGTGTCTAGCGGCGTCGGTAGCATTTAATATCTCAAAGGTAAAGACAATAGAGGGTTTAATGTCGGCATTGGGCAAATTATATGAAAAATCCTCAGCCCCAAATAAGGTATTTCTCATGAAGCATTTATTTAACATGAAGACGTTAGAAGGTGGATTTGTTTCTGATCATTTAAATGAATTTAATACGGTTACGAGTCAGTTAAGTTCTGTAGGGGTAAATTTTTATGATGAAGTTAGGGATCTGTCATTTCCATTCTCATTGCCAGAAAGTTGGAATGGTTTAGTTATGGCCATTAGTAACTCTATTTCTAGATCTAGTACTTTAAATATTGATGATGTTGTTGGTGCAATCCTTAGCGAGGAAATGTGACGGAAACGCTTCAGTGAGACATCATGTAATGCTTTGACTGCAGAGACTGGGGGAAGAAAAATGGAAAGAGGAAAGAGCCTAGGATATCACAGTAAGTCAAGGAAAGCTAGATTTAAGTCCAGATTGGGGATATTGTTCTGGAAATGTGGGAAGAAAGGACACCTAAAGAAAGACTGCAAGTCTCGGAAGGGAAAAGAAGGAGACATGCAGCAAGAAAACAATCATGAAGCGAATGTGACAGGTGATGTGTTGCAAGATGCTTTGATTATTTCATTAGAAAATATTATTGAGGCTTGGGTGGTAGATTTAGGGGCTTCATTCCATGCCACACTTGATAGGAAAAATTTTCATGATTATGTTCAAGGATATTTTGGACAGGTTCGATTGGGTGATGATAAACCCTGTAAAATCATTGGAATGGGTACAATTTTCATAAAACACTAGAATGGAAATAAATGGATATTGAAGGAGGTAAGGCATGTTCCAGATCTGAAGAAAAATTTGATTTCAACAGGGTAGTTGGGAGGTGAAGGTTGTGTAATAACGTTTACAGATAAAACTTGGAAGGTCACTAAAGGAGCCCTGGTAATAGCAAAATGAGAAAAGGTTGGTATAGTTTATTTATGCAATGGTATTTCTAATTCTGTTAATGCTTTAAACTCTACAGGAGAAAATATGGCATTGTGGCATCATAAGCTTTGGCACATGAGCGAGAAGGGGATGTAAACTCTTCACTTAAGAAATTTGTTGCCAAGTTTGAAGCATGTTGATTTAAAATTCTGTGAGAATTGTGTTTGTGGAAAACAGAAAAGAGTCAGATTCCTCAGAGTTGGGAAAGAAAATAAGAGCAAAAAATTAGAGCTTGTGCATGCAGATGTATGGGGACCTGCTCAGGTATCATCTCTCAGTGGCTCTCGGTATTATATTTTTATTGATGATGCATCTAGAAAAACCTGGATTTATTGTATTCAAAATAAATTTGAGGTATTTGATACTTTCAAGAAATGGAAATCTTTGGTTGAAAATGAGACAGGAAAAAGGTTGAAGTGTCTCAGATCAGACTATGGAGGTGAATATTGCAGCAAAGAGTTTGATAGATATTGTTCAGAGAATTGAATTCGTAGAGAGAAGACAGTTTCAAGAACACCACAAGAAAATGGTGTGTCAGAAAGGATGAACAGGACAATCATGAAGTGTGCAAAGGGCATAAGATTGCATGGAGAATTGCCTTTACAATTTTGGTTAGATGTTGTAGATATTGATGTTTATCTAATAAACAGAGGGCCTTCAAGTTCATTGGATGGTGGTATTCCAGAGGAGTCATGGATAGGTAAAAAGGTAAACTACTCATTTTTAAAGACTTTTGGTTGTGAAGCCTTTGTCCACATTAATAAAGAAAATAGAACAAAGCTTGAGGCAAAATAAAAGAAATGTACCTTTATTGGATATGGTGTTAATGATTTTGGTTATCGCTTTTATGATTATGAAAAATACAAAATCTCCATGTACTTTCAGGTATATATGGGAGGAAAACACTAGGTTGCTATCCATCCTTAGGTAACCGAGTTAGCCACCTTGTACACTGTGATACACCAAACACAACATTCGAGGAGATTGCTTGCCCATACCTCTCGGTTTTCCGAGAGGTATTCAGTAGTTCACAGTTGCTTGGTAAACCTTTTGCCTAGATTTTCCCTTTTTTGTTTTGTTATATTACTTTGATTAAAATAAAATTAATTGACCGCGGATAACATCCTCCATGCTCATTCCTTAGTTGATCTTAGGTTGAAACATATGGCAACAAATCCAGAGTCTACATATCGAGGAATTTCTTTTGATGGGAATCCTAGTCCTTTTCCTTCTTTTGGAAATATTGGTGCTCCATGTATCGTTACATTTTCCCTTCCGAGATTTACCATTAGCTTGCTAGCATGGTTGCTTTCAACCTCCTTGGTTCAAAATGTCGTGATTTCTCCATAATCGAGTACTACTCCCACTAGACAAAATCAACCTCCAGTTGATCCTAAAGTTGACCCTTTGCCTTCTTCCTCCATTGTTTCTTCCTCCCCTTCTTCGTCTTCGCCTGGTAAAAGTATTGGTACTAGTAACCAGGTGGCTAAGAAGAAGAAGAAAGGGAAGAAGAAGAGGAAGAAGCAAATTTAGCAGAGGGGAAACCAAGCAACCATTTCTTTGAATGCAACATCTTATCAGGAACCATCCATCAAGCCTCACAAAGTTCGATATCCATGCAAATTTTGTGCGGGAGACCATCTTATTCGAAATTGTCCTGATATTCCTCAGATCTTAGAAGAATTTTCTTCTCGTTCACATCATCCTGGATCATCAACTTCTAGAGATCATGCCGATGACACACCATTAACTAGTGACAGTAAATTTCATGGAAAGAAGGGTAAAGTTAAGTTTCTCTATAGGTTATGTGAAGGGAATCACCCCATTCACCTTTGTCCCTATTTGGACGAAGCCAAAAAAGTGTTGGATAACCGTCTTGCTTCACCACAACGACTTCCATATGGTTACAAGATACTTTCCGTTAATTCTTCACTAGTTGATGAATTGACTGACCAAAATCAACTGTCGATCAAACCCACTCTCTCTGAAAGTGAATCGTATGAGTCTGTACTTGACCCAAATCAACAGGTTGAGGTAACAGTTGACCCGATTTCACGTTCAACTAATCGTACCTTTCCTCAAGAGAGTGAATATGATACCACTCATGTTCTTTTTGTCTCTTCAGATTCCAATGAGTTTGGGGGAAATCCTCTTATTCCATCAAGAGAAGAGGGAAATCCTCCCGCTCTCGTAACTCAAGGGGTTAATTCTCCTGTTTTCATGTGACCCCCTCCAAGTAGTCTGGACACTTCCTTTGATTGGAATTGAGTAGCAGGATTTTGTCTTCCTTCTTATGTGCCTTTCCAGATCATAGTACAAGCTTGTTATATGATTATATCAAGCACTATTATAGATGAAGGTGCATCAATGAGTAGCCTTTCCTCTACTGCTTGGAAAGTGCTCGGTTTCTTGTCACTTGTGCCAGTTACCCAAAATCTGTTGGATTTTAATAGAGGAACCATTCAACCATTAGGGATCCTCCCTCAATTACCTATTACTTTAGGAAGAAAAATAGTTTATCTGAATGTGATGGTAGTCCTGTTAGCTCCTGCTGCAGCAGGTATTCATTTTTCATGATTGGCAGTTCATAGGCCAAATATGTCGTACTTTGCTTGCTGCAATGCTCCATATTTGCTCAAACAGTCTCCAAATGAAGAAGGCTTCTTCAAGATTCATTCAATTGCCTTCAAATTTTGTAAAAAAGTTTCCTGGTATCACTACTTTAGTTAAAGGGAGGTCCAAACCGTTTAATCTTGGTCTCCCTAGGTTTAAATTTCATGTTTTAGAATATAGAAATTGTAAGTCTATCCAAATAGTTTAATCTTGGCAGACTCTTAGATAGGTAGAGAAACAGAAGAGTCCAACAGTTTAATCTGGGTTCTGGAAGAAATAAGGGTAGTATGTAGATAGGAAACATCAAAAGAAAAAGGATGATGGGTTTGCAAGTCTAAGTGCACCCCCAAGCAAAAGAAGAAAAAATGCTAGGAAGTAGGTTGGGTAGGTAGTTCTGAGGCTGTTGAATTGCTGACAAGTTCCAAGTT